>RJWJ010000025.1:0-288078 GCA_004363605.1 Indri indri | reverse complement strand
AACGATCCGCCCGCCTCGGCCTCCCAGAGTGCTAGGATTACAGGCGTGAGCCACCACGCCCGGCTCCACAGTCTTAATGACGATGGTCTTCTGCCTCAGAGAACAGATGGGGTGAAGTCCCAGGTAGCCAAGAAGAAAGCTTCCAAAAGAGGTTGGTCAGTAGCATTTGAAATAGTTCTATATTTCTATATTTTCTTGTCCTATTTCAGTATTAGGAGAGTTCCTGCATCCCTGTGAAGATGACATAGTTTGTAAATGTACCACAGATGAAAATAAGGTACCTTATTTCAATGCTCCTGTTTATTTAGAAAACAAAGAACAAATTGGAAAAGTGGATGAAATATTTGGACAACTCAGAGATTTTGTATCCTTTCTAATTGGAAGACCTAGTAATCTCTTTGAGAGGTTACTATTTGTATTTTTCTGAGGCAATTAAGTATAGATTAAACTTGTGGCTTTTACACAGTATTGCTAGATTGGACCATGAAGGAGAATCAAGAGGGGAGACTGTATTCATCCATATGTAGTAAAATGATAGGCCTTGGAAAGGTAACTTCCTTTTTGGAAAGTTCTTCAAATTACGGCCATTTGGATTAGTGCTACAGGATTAAGTTGCTTAGTTTGGATATGATGGTGCCATTGGAATAGTATGGTAGAATTGGAAGTTGTCTTTTTTTTTTTTTCCTTCTTAGAAACTAACTCATTCTTACCTTTCTTATATATACCCATATATTCTAACCTTGTTTTAAAAATTTTATGTGAATTCAGAAGGTGTGATATCTTCTTTCATCTTAGTTGCGTATTTGTTCCTTAATAAAATTAATAGTATTTTTCAGTTAAATTGTCAGAAAACATGAAGGCATCATCTTTTAAAAAACTACAGAAGGTGAGTCAAACTTATGATACTTAAGATCCTTGGTTTTATAAGGGAATGACATACCTTATGACAGTTCTACTTAGGGTGCTTGATACTCCATCACTATTTCACTAAGCTGTTAAATGAGATGTTCTATACTGTAAATATTGAACCTATTGGTCTTTAAAAGTAATTTGTTTGTTATGGCCTTTTAGGATTCCTTGCTTATATTAGCAAAATCTATAGCTGTTAGAGTATGGGCTCCTAAAAATTTGACCAGTAGCCCTTAAGTAGGGTGCAGGATTCAATTTATAAAAGGAAGAGCTCGTGGATAATTCCGATGCAGTTAGGTGAACACGTGGGAACCACTGAACTAGTCAAAGAGGAGGAGAGAATGAATGCATTCTAAGCAGAGAAAACAGTATGTGCAGAGTCTCTGAGACAGCAAGCAACCTTAAGGATACAATAAACTTTAGTTTTAATTTTGTCGTGTTTTTGAATAACAGGATGATACAGTTAAATTTATGCTTAAAAAGGGCACTGTGGAAAAATAAAAAAAAGCACCCTGAGAAGGGGTCTGTACTGTGTGTGAAGGGGCCAGGTAGGAAGTTGTTGCAACAGTCCTAGAAGAGATGATATTTTAGACTAGGGTAGAGACAGTGGAAATAGAGAAAAGTTGCTGGATTTGTGAGAATTATAGGAAGTAGAATCAGTAGGACTTGGTAATTGATTAGCTATTGAAGTTGAAAAAGTAAAAAATCCCACCATTGATGAGTTTGGTTAAGTACCTGTGAGATAGCCAGGTGGTCAGGAGTTCAAAGAAGGGGTCTAGACTAGAGATAGAACTGGGAAGTTGTCAGTGTGCACACAGTGTATGAAACAATCTAAGAAGAAAGAATGAAAGGAAAAGAGCACTTAAGGGCTTTGAGGCACCTTCCAAATTTAAATGTCTGTTCGTGGAGACTGAGAAGTAATTGCCAGTAAAAAAGGAGGCAAACCACAAGTGTGTCATAAAAATGGTATCACAAAACTTGCAATAACAGAATTTTTCCAAGAAGGAGTGCTGGGCTGTTGTAAAATGCTGCAAAGTGTTCACTGGATGACAGCAACGTAGAGGTCGAGGCTCATGGAGCCAGTGCAGTAGCCGGCCCAGAAGCCAGCTTGGAATAGGAAATGAGACAGAGACGCCACCTCATTGCTAGCCTGTGTCTGCTGGTCGTAGAAACCCTGGCAAGTACTCAGTGGGAAAGGGCACTGCTTCGGCTGCGCCTGGAGCTGAACAGCCTAGAAGGAAACAGTGCTAAGAAGGGCTTCTCATCTGGTGACCTGGAAAAAGAAAATTACCAGCAATCAATCCAGATCAATCTGGATCTCAGCCTTTTCTCACAGAATTATTTATTTGAGGGTTTATTGTTCAGCGGGTTTTTTTTGTTTTGTTTTGTTTTAATCACAGGTGCTAAGTTGGGTACATTCTACCTCTCCTGGCTTCCAGATCCACTGCTGTGTTTAAGTTCAGGCTGTCCTAACCCAGCCTAGGTTATTATAAATGCTGTCTAATTAATTGAACTTTCTGCAGCGATGGAAATCCCTGCCTGATCCCGTAGCCGTTAGCCACATGTAACTACTGAGCACCTGAAATGTGGCTCATGAGACTCAGGAACTGAGTTTTTAACCATTTCTTAATTTGAATTTAAATAGCCACGCATGGCCAGTGGGTGCCAAATTGTGCCTTGCAGATCTAGACCATATTTTTGAGGGGATGGGCTGTGAAGGGCAGAAGAGTAATAAGGTGAGACCTAGAGAGAGGTACAGACATCTTACTATAAGTAATATAGTACAGTTTTGAAATCTCCACGCATGTTCTATGTGGAACTGTGAAACAACATACCCCTGTATTTCATCATCTAAAGAATGTTCTCTTTAACCCCAAGTATAGGATGGGTTTAGCTTCTATACATCCTTGATTGCTTTGTTCGGTAAATAGTTACTGATTCGATTCTTTGTTAAAGTCTTTAAGTAGCTAGCTTGCCAGTGCTTTATTTTGAATTTTAATGCCGCATTTTTAATGGTTTTATTTTTCTTACGGCGATTCTGTTGAGTGAAAATGCAGTTAATTTTTGGTAGGTATTACCTGTTTCTAAAGAGAAATGAGACTGACTTGGTCTTGATTTTTTTTAATGTGCATGCAATGCTTATTGTGTCCAAAGTGCCTTATATATATTAACTTTTTTTTTTTCTTTTTTTTGAGACAGAGTCTCACTCTCTTGCCTGGGGCGAGTGCCGTGACGTCAGCCTAGCTCACAGCAACCTCAAACTCCTGGGCTCAAGCGATCCTACTGTCTCAGCCTCCTGAGTAGCTGGGACTACAGGCATGCGCCACCATGCCCAGCTAATTTTTTCTATATATATTTTTAGCTGTCCAATTAATTTCTTTCTATTTTTGGTAGAGACGGGGTCTCGCTCTTGCTCAGGCTGGTCTCGAACTCCTAAGCTCAGGACGATCCGCCCGCCTCGGCCTCCCAGAGTGCTAAGATTACAGGCGTGAGCCACCGCGCCCGGCCTATATGTTAACTTTTTTATTTCACACAACCATGTGAAATAGATACTTTATTATCTACATTTTATAGGTAAGAAAACTAAGGCACTAAGAAGTTAAGTGCTTGCCCAGCACTGCGTAGTGAAGTGTGGTAGGGTCAGGGTGTGAACCCAGGCAGTTTTGGCTCCAGCCCGTGGGTTCTTAATGATTATGCTGCACCGTCCCCTAAGTCGGCACACTGATTGCTTCTGTTATATTTCCAGTTTTATATCGACCCGTATAAGCTGCTGCCACTGCAGAGGTTTCTACCTCGGCCTCCAGGTGAGAAAGGACCTCCCAGAGGCGGTGGCAGGGGAGGTCGAGGAGGCGGAAGAGGAGGAGGTCCCAGAGGTGGTGGCAGAGGCGGTAAGTCATTTATGGGGGGAAATTTGTAATGAGATTTCGAACTCACAGCTGATTCGTATGGTACAATTTAATTTTGTACACAGGCAAACTTCCCTTACAAGTATTTATTTTAAGTAAAGTTTCTTTCAAATGTTGGCAGGTTGCCCATAGTAATAATGCTTTGTTTCAACAACTTTAAGAAGAAAAAAATCTAAGAAAGTAAGCTTTTGAGGGATTTCATCTCTCGGGGTTATTCATGTTTTCTTGGCCATTTTAATAAAGTATAAGATTATCCTAACTGAATTTTAGCTTCTTAGTTAATGTCATTGAGTGTCGATTGTATGTTAAGAGCTGGACACGTACTCTTTTAGTATCTTGTGGATATTCTCTTGGTACTCAGCAAAACCTTTCAAGATAGGTGATACGCTTATTTTATGGATGAGGAAATGGAGGCTTGCAGAAGTTAATTTGCCCGAGCCCAGGGGTGGGGAACCTGTGGCCTTGAGGCCAATGGATTCAGTCACAGGGACCTAGAATTCTGGCCACATGTGGCCTCAAGGCCTCAGGTTCTCCCCACCTTCCCTAATTAAACAACTGGCAGACCCAGAATTAAAATGCATGTCTTCTGATGTCGTGTCAGGAACTACTACCAGTAAGTTAATTGCTGTGACTGCAGTGTTTTGAGGCTTTCACACGTTCATCATTGTGTTCATCATTGTGGGCAGCTCATCATTGTGGGCAGCGAGGTGCTGAGCAGGGTTGGGGGTGGCTGGGTGTGCTTGTCTGCGGGTGTGGGGCCGCGTGAGTGACGAGACGACAGGCAGAGCCAGAGTGCAAAGGGAGCGGTGCCGAAGTTGGGCTTGGACAGCTCCCACGACTGGATCAGAAAAGAGAGAACTCTGTTTTCATCTTTGCCTCTCTCAACTTAATCATCATTTCACTGTGTAAGTGTACCTGTGTGGGTCTACTTAGGTAGCAGGGACTCTCTTAAAAAGAGAACGTATTTCTCTCTTGAGTATTTTTGGGGGTAACTTCTTGAGAATTTCACGTGAGCGTCACCTATGGTCTATGTGTAGCTGAATAACCTTAAACATCGTATTTACTGTAGCTTTCCCAGAGCAAAACCACTCACACTGCCACCCCTTGTTCTTGGGGTAAAAGCCTTAATTCCATCAAACTATTCTTAGTCCAATCAAAAAAGTATTTACAAAACCGAGGTAATCGTATGCTTAACAATAGGGCTAAATCATACTTTAACAAGCTTTTCTAATCCATTAAAATGGAATATTTGCTTAAAAGGTGGTAATCTGGGGTTTTAGCCAACTTCACAATTGGTAAAATACTATAGTTTCTCCCTTTTCATCTTTTAAAAATTTCTGCAGGGTGAAATATGTGAATCTATATTTATCCTTTATAATTGTGGGAAAATTGTGTTGATCTTTGTAGGTTTATCAGAATATGAGAGATTATAGTTATTTAATAACTTTGTTATTTATATTACATTATTTAATACACATGTTAATATAAATTTTTTTCTTTTTGAGATGGTGTCTTGCTCTTGTCGCCCAGGCTAGAGTGCAGTGGCATCATCATAGCTCACTGTAACCTCAAACTCCTGGGCTCCAGCAATCCTCCTGCCTCAGCCTCCCGAGTAGCTGGGACTATAGGCGCAAGCCTAATTTTTTCTATTCTCATAGAGACAGGGTCTGGCTCTTGCCCAGGTTGGTCTCGAATTCCTCACCTCAAGTGATCCTCCTACCTCAGCCTCCCAGAGTGCTAGGACTACAGGCATGAGCCACTGTGCCTGGCCAAATTTTTATTATATATTATGTTATTATTTAATAAACTTTTCCTTTTTTAGGTGGCTTTAGAGGTGGAAGAGGTGGAGGTGGTGGCTTCAGAGGAGGCAGAGGAAGTGGTGGTTTCAGAGGTGAGTGTTAAAGTCTTTAAATGATTGAATTTTTAGAATCAATAGTCTGCCATTGTCTCTCTTATTTATTTCTCTCTGCCAGCAAGTATATAGAACACCATGGTATTCTTTGCTTAGCCTAATTTATGGCTTCGTTTTGTATCACTCTTTCTTTTTCCTTTTAAGTTTTTCACCTACTTTTAACTTATTTTGCTTTATTATTGGAAAAATAAAAAAGGTGTGATGAATGGCGGTTAAATTTGGCAAAGTATGTTTGCTAAACATTACAGGATCTAATGCTGATTTTAAGCTTAAGATTTGGGTAATAGTACTATTAAAAATCCATTCTTTATGCCCTTACTACTTTAATTTTCTCTTAATCAGGAAGAGGACATTAAGTGTAACAGTTGACAGACTTCACCAGTTGGCTTCTGCATTAACCTGCACGATCTACTTCTACTATGGACTGAAAACTTGCTTCTTAAGCAAGTCTCGAAGATCTGGTCATTTTATGACAGTGAAACTAAAATGTCAATGTCACGCAAATATGAGTGCAACAGAATTTTGCTCTAAAAGAGCGTGAACAAGTCTTTTAATGTTTTGTACGGTGCCTGGCACTCTGTGGGTGCTTAAATGAGCAGTTTTCATTTGAAGTATATTTGAATTTTTAAAATAAAGTGTTTTATTCCTTTAAGTTATTTAAAGTGTGTTTATTAAACCAAACCTGTTTTTTGAAGTTAACAGGAACAACTAAAGCTTACACCCAGTGGATTACAAATAGAAAAAAGGATTTGTTTCCATATGTTACTGATCTTTTAAAAAATAGGCTGCTAGAGCAGTACTTTAAGATTGTTTGCAGTTAATACCCCCTTTTATATATGAGAACATTAGCACCCTTTTTTGTATTTCCCTTTTGTATTATAATACATAAATCAAACTTAGTAAAGCAGTTTCTCTAATTGCAATAATTGATTTTAAAATTTCAGTATTAGGAATCTATTAAACTCGGAGTAGCTTTGTTCAAGTGAGATATATATAAGAATTTCTTTAGAAACATTTATTTTGTCATTCAACATCGATGGAATAATTAAAAGTTTTACTGGATGTTCTTATTTTACTTTTACTTTTTTAAGGGACTCTAAAGGTTTAAGATGTTATTCATCATAAGTAAATCTTTGATTGCCTACTACATATTCAGATTTCTGGCTAGGGACGTTAAATGTTAAAAATGAAATTGGTCTCGCTCACCATTGCTAGTGTAGTATTAGGAAATAACCATGATAGCAAGTTAGGGTTCCATGATACGGAACCATTTAATCTGCTATTGATTTTTCCCTCCTGCACGTGTTACTTCTTAGAAGGGATGATATTTCTATGTCATTTATTAAATTTTCTAACATGCTTGATTAACTGTTTAATGCTCCTTGGAGTAGCATTTAGTCATCTATGTCATTTTTTTGGTTTTTCTTATCCTTTTTGGTTAATGAAATTACAGTGAGATTGATAAATTTATAAGTCAAATATATATGACGAATAAATACGTTGAAAATATTTTCACAGGAAAAGGAAGCTATACTTTTACAACTTAGGAAAAGAGGCTATTTGATTTAGAATTTTGAGGATGAAATTTTCAGTGAGTATTAAGGCCAGGGTTTTTGCTCTTGGTTTTTAAAAGACTTCAGTGAGCACCAGAAGGGTGATGGCATTATCCCAAGGACAAATAATAGTGCAACATTTCTGCAATATTTTTTTTAAACATTAAAAAAGAATCTAAAATGGCAATGATGGAAGTAATATATAGGCCAGCAGACAAACCACCTGGAGGTTTCACCTTTTACCTTAGGTATATCTTTTGGCCATCTTTTAGCTTCCCCCCAATCCCTTTTCTTACAGTGTGGTCCTTTCTGGGTTTCCTTTGGGGCATTTCATTTTGAATAAAGTTCACATGTGTTTCTAAGCCTCATCCCAACATAGCTTTTCTGTGTCACTGGTGAAGGAAGCATGAAAAAGTACTTTGCACCTACCTCACTCAAATCCGGAAAAAGTTTCATCTGCAGCAGAAAGCTGGCCATGTTTGGAATTATTTTTCAGTTCTTAGAAATAATTATTTCTGAAAATTTTAAATGGATGCTAATACTAGGTATAATCTATTACAAAAAAGGAAGGGAGTATAAACCAAATTCAAAAATTTTTAAGGTTTTATTTTGCTTACTGAATGAGAAAGAAAAGCAAGAAAAAAAAGACTTAAAACCCAACAAGCCATAGATTTTTAAAAGGAAGGAGAGAGTTGTGCTTCAGTCATTTGAAAATATTTTGATACTTTCGAGAACTGATGAGATTCTTTCCTAGTCCAGGTATTCTTCAGAGTGTTGCTTTATATTTGTAATAATTTTAGTACTGGTAGCTATAAGATTTGGGAGCAGTCAATCAACTTGTTTACTTTCTTGAGTTTATATACAGGTGAGAGAACTGAGGCAAAAGCACTGTCTTAGGTCCTTTCCTCCTGTGCCATTCTAAGATTTATAAAATTAAAGTAAGTGGGTAAATACAGCCCTCTAGTGTTTCTATTATATACTTACACCAGGGTGCCTAACCATTTCTCCAAAGTTTTTCTGATTTTAAGAAATCCACCGAGAAGAATCAGATGTTAATGTTAGATGGTATAAAGAATATGGAAAAAAATAAGGATATCATCATTCTTACAAATGTTCATATTAATGATAGATTGTAACCCATTTTTCAGGTTACAACATGATAATCCAGAATATTAGAATTACCTTATAATATGAATTCAGATACTTTGTTGATATATGCTATTATTACTATCATCAGATAATATTAATTACATATCAAACTGCAGGATAAATTAACTGAGGTAGATGGTGGAATTGATCGTGGTATATCCATGCTATGAAATATAGTTATTAATAAATTAGACTTATGTTTATTGACCTGGAATTTATAATAAGGCTTTAGGGGAAAACAGGTTGCATAATGTATGTGTGTATATACGTGTATTTGTTTATATATGCATATTCGTTTAAAAGAAAAGGGGAGAAACCTCAAACTCTTGTGTGAATATGTTTGTATAAGCAAAGAAAAGCATGAGAAAGGATATATGCCCAACAATATTGGTCCCTTTAGGGAAGTGAGGTTTAGAAGTATGCGGGGAGATTACATCTTTATCTCTAATGTTTAAACTGTTAAGAAGAAAACACGAAGGGAACTGAAACGGGAAAGCTCAAAGGATCATCAGAAAACAGGGACCTTAATCTGAATAGTTTTAAAGAACTAAGGCTGGCTTTTCATTTCAGAACTGATTTCTGCTGGAAGTCAGCTCCTGCACTGATTTTCTCAGTTTGTTTATTGATTTAAATGGGATGTGTGTGCTTGGTAATCTCCTTACGTATAAGACTGATGCCCCAGTTGGTTAGAATGCATGGTGCTTGGTGTTTTTGTTTTGCTAATAAGCTTTTCCCTTGTTCTGGGAATTAAAATCCTTTCCTATTTAGCCCAATTAAATGTGTTCAGGGAGGGCCTCTATGAAAAGGCCGTTCTTTGAGGTCTCTTAAGTGGAAATAATTGGTCCTGAAAAATCTTTTCTCAGTGGCTCATAAAACAGTTCATAATTACTGAAGGCTTATTATGAAGGCTGTCTCAATTCCTTCCCTCCAAAATGCTAAGGAATAATTTAGGCAACAATTCAGACTCTAAAAATGAAGATGGCTCGGTCTTTTCACAGACTGAACACAATATTGTTGCAACTTACTTGATTGTGGCAGGTACGGATGTTTAATTATTTCATTAACAGCTATCTCACTTTAGAATGAGTGAAGAAAAGCAGAGGTTTCCAGCATATGGCGAAAAAAAGAGCATATGTTGTTTCAAGTTCTGTATTGGCCAGCCTCGACAAGTCACTTATCCTTAGTTGGCTTGTTCAGATGGTAAATGAGGATGATAATAATCTATTTCTGGGCTATAAAGATCAAATAAGAGAATGTAGGTGAAAGCATAAAAGAAAGCATTGTTAATGGTGGATAATGTCACCGTTATTTTGAATTTTGATAAATAATGTGAGAGCACCAAAGTGGGGACTGAGCAGTTTTCTATGCAATGAATAGTTCTTTTATAAAAATCATCCATATATTTGGTTATTACAGTGTCAAGTTTTTATTGGGGAAGAATACACACCATGGCAGAAATGTATTTTTATATCATTTACTATTCTTATTCATAATTTTCATGTTTGTGTTCTTGGCGGTGGAATCTAGCTAAAGATTAAAAGGTTCTGGAAAGAAAATTGAAATCCTAAAAAGAGCAAAGTGTCTTGTCATCGAGAACAGAGTTTTGAAAATTCAGCTCATTCCAAAATGCTATATTTGGATTTTATCTTTTATTATCTTTGCCACCGTGAGCCAATTCCTTCACTTTTTTGTTCTTCCAGTTTCTTATCTGTAAACAGGAATAAGAATAAGCTACCTGTCATGATTGTTGTGAGGAGTAAAATGACATGACACCTAAATGCACCTAAGTGGCACACACAGTAGGTGTTGGGCAAATATTTTTCTTTCTCCCCACACACAGTCATTGATACAAATACTGGATGAAGATAAAGGCTTGTTTGCAGAAAAAAAGGGGTGGGGGAAATGATAGTAGAAATTCATCTTTTATGCTCAGTACAAGTTTTAGAAGTAACTGCTTGTTATATTGGGTTCATTATTATTTGGACTGACTTTTATGAAAGTTTTCAAACATATTCAAAAGTAGAGTGAAAAGTATAACAAATCCTCCTATACCCAGTTTATTCTTTACAATCGATTAGTTTTTTCCTCATAATTCAGAATGTTACTTTTTGTGCTAGAAATTGTGAGTTCCTCAGTTAATTTTTGTCATTTTAGTGGCATGTTAACTTGTTCATTTGAATACCTCTGTATGATAAAAACTGGACAAGTTCTATTTCTTTTTAATTGTTTCTTTCTGCAAGGAAAAAAAAAAAAGGAAAATCTCATCACAATTACATGGAAATACTTTGTATATGAGCATTTGGTTTACTTTTTTGTAGATGACCAAGAAAAACTATCTTTTGATCTGGTTACAAAAGTAGCGTGTAAAGGAAATTTCCTAAGAAAGTGTCCGATCTGGTTCTTATCCCTGAAACAGTAATCGTAATCTTACTACTGCTACTAATGTTATCTTTTGAATACTTGCTATACAAGCACTGTTCTAAAACCTGACATGTCGAGAATAATTCATTGTTACTCTAATTCAGTAAGTTACTTTTTAGTTTTATTTCCCCTGTTTATGCAGATGAAGAGTTTAAGAAACTTGCTCAGCACACACATCTATTAATCCTAAGTAGCTGCACCAGGATTTGAAACCAGGCACTTTGGTTCTAGAGCCCTCACATAGAACTACAAGAGTCAATTTTATCAAGATATTATGCCACAAGTTGTGCTGTTTGTTTGTGTCTTTGGTAGATGAACTGAAGGAAGCATATCTAACTCTTTCCGCTTTCGTTCTGTCTCCGTATCAAACATCTCTCGTTCTTCAGATTCCCCTCATTTTCCTCCTTTAATAAAATTCATTTAAACCCCCAAATCAAAACCAAAACTATGAGGAAAAGGGTGCAGTCAAAACATTTGTTGCTTTTACGACGAGCCTATTTAGATTTTTCATTTTAAATTTAATCTTTCCTTTAGATTTTAGCTCCTGTAAACTTGTGCCGACTTCCAATGCAACAGGCGTTTTGTTAACTTAGTAAACTGGAGCACTGTCCCCAGTCAAGGCTGGGAGATGGGAGGGCATGGTGAATTCAAGATCTGAAGTCAGTTCATTATGCATGAATTGTAAAATGACGGAGAGAGACAGGCTGAAGAAGGTAAAATGCTGAATACCAGGCAATGAAGAACCACGGAAGGGTTTTCAGCAGGAATGACCTGATTTGCATTTTAGAAATGTGCTATCATGGTAGCTAAAAGACCACATAGGAGGCCGTCGCAGTGATCCTGTGGAGGGAGTCACGGCAGCAGGGACAGAAAGAAGTGGATACACTCAAGAACTAGAAGGCAGAACTCACATTTGGATGTCTGGATTGGGGGAGGAGGAGGAGGAGCATCAGAGGTGACCCCTAGTTTTCTTTCTCTTTTGGGCTACTGAAGAGAAGCAGAGGTCAGCATCAAATGCTGCTTGGAGTTTGGACTGACCGAGAGATGCGACTTAACTAAAATTTAACTGCTAAGTGAACTGTCGTACCCGCTAGAACACCTACCCCTAGGGAAATAGGGCAGAGTGCCTGGGACAGCTGCAGAGAGAACCAAGGGCTTCCCTCATGCCCCCTGCATGGGACAGTTACTTTATTCTGGTTGCGTACTTGGTAGGCAGCAGTTGAATGCCTTGTTTTGATCTAACTTTTAAAGTTAATCATCAGATTAGTAGCCAGCCCAGAAAGAGTCTTCATTTGATTACATTTTTTGGAGTATTTCCTTTATGCGTACTGCTATACTAGATGATAAAAATAGAGCCAAAGAATCATCCAATTTGCTATTATTGTGTGCTAGTTATCTTGAAGGAATCTTAGAAACTAAGCAATATGAGTTTTAATTGTGGCCCATTTATTAAATAAATCTGCTATATGTCACATGCTCAAGAAACAAATCACGAGGAGGCTGAAATCTGCATGAAAAGACTGGGAATGCATCACAAATAATACAGCGTCACATAAGATTAAGTGCATGTAATAAGCAGGCACTTTGGAAATTATAGTATAGGTAGGAGAAGGCTTTGGGGTAGAGTTAGGCTTGTACTGAACTTCGAAGTGTGGGTAGTGTTGGGATAGTTAGAGGAAAGGAGAAGGGTGTTCTAAGTGGGAGAAAATGTAAGTCGAGATGTACAAGCAGCGCGGTGTACTTGACGCATAAGCAGAACGGAGGGTTTGCTTGACAGGTGCGGAACTTCACTTACAGAGGATGACAAGAGATTGAGGCAAAGACCCTGGGATATCGGGTTGGGACATTTGGATTATTATCCCCCAGGCAGTGGGGATTCTTAGAAGTTTCGAGAAGGAGAAGAATCAGTTAATTCTATGTTGTAGGAAGCTTATTGTGTCAGCAGTGTGGAGGGGGAAAGAACAGCAATCTAGAAGGTTAGCATAACAGTATGCTAAGACAAGTTTTGACTAAAGTGCCAAGATGTGACAGAAGTTCTTACTTAACTGATACCTTTGTGTATTGGCATTTGGAAACCTGCCCTCTCTCGTTGATACTAGCTAAGGATTGCTCACCAAGTAATTCTCTTCAGGACAGAGAACACGACTCTGTTATTGTTTGTTGCATCACCTCCTTTAGTCCCTAGGAATCTGGAAATGGTTCTAGCTTCTCGGCTGAAATCTATGCACACCCCACCCCCACTGTTGGGACCTATTTAGCCCACATCTGGCTGATGGGAACTTACGCATCCTTTGCAGCATGTAGGGGATGTTGATCAGGCTAACATGCACATCCAGTCCACTCAGTGATATTTCTCAATGTAAATTAATACAGTGGCATTCTGATTAATAATTTTAATCATCAGTCTACTTGACTCCAGCCAAATCTGGGGCACCGAGTTTCTGGACCTGCAAGCAGAGTCAGATCTCAGGTTGCGGACACTTGATTAGGGTGGTATCACCTGTGAGGCCTCTCAGTGGACCAGAAAGCTGGTTCAACTTCCTCTCTCGATAGTCGAATCTTGCAGTGTGTCCCCTTTATAGGGGACGTGGATGTGTGAGAGAGATTCCGATTTGGGTATGTTGAGTTTTCAGAAATATTGGAACAGTCATATGATCGTACGCACGGTAATAACTGTTAATGCTTAAGAAATGTTTAATGGCAATGAGTTGAATGAAGACAGAAGCTGTGGGCCTGGAGCGCGTGTCCGGGCTGGAAATAGTGACAAAGTGCTGTTAGGGTGGGATGATACTTGAAGTGTGAGAAAGGAAACTATAAAAAAACAAGAATCTTAGTCCTCAGGAAGGAGGAGAAGGAAGTTAGGCTGCCAGAAGAGAGGACAGGATCGGACATATATGTATCCTAGAACTTTAGCTGGGGAGGTGGCAGGGATGGGTGGCCAAGAGTTTGGAAAAAGAAATGTGTCCTAAAAGTCAGCAGGGATGGCATCGTGAAAGCCAAGGAAGGACTTTCAAGGACAGAGTGATCAATATTAACTACATTAAAACCAACTTTTGGCTTCTGAAATTTGGCAGATTCTTCGTGTTTTAATTTTCTTATTTGCATGTCACAGAAGAGACAGGCTAGGAAGATGTTACGGTGTTGAGAATAGCAGGAGCTGTTCAAATAAATGAACTCAAATAGATTTGCTATGTTTTCAAAAGGGCTTGAATATTTAATTTTGATTTTGAACATTCAAATTAAACAAAATGCATGATATTTTTTTGTGTGTTCTCAGGTATGATAAGTATTCTCAGCAACGTAATAGTTCTGAGCATCTTCATTAAGTATAAGGAACTTCGGACGCCCACAAATGCAATTATTATAAACCTGGCTGTTACCGATATCGGGGTCAGTAGCATTGGCTACCCCATGTCCGCTGCCTCAGATCTGTATGGAAGTTGGAAATTTGGATATGCAGGCTGTCAGGTACTGGAGATCTTTGGAGTGAAAGGAAAATAAAGTATAATAGATCAAAGAAACGTAAATGTCTAAAAAAAAAAATCCCAAGGGTTTAAATCAAATAAGATATTGTAGGATAATAGATACCGTGCTTTTATGTAAAACAACAGAGACTGGAAATATATTCTTTAATAAGAGAAATAAAATCCACTAACTAACCATTGTTATATTTTTGAAATTCCCCCAACCCAAAGGAAAAAACAAACTAACAAAACTACTAGCATTCAACTAGAGGAGAGTGCTAATTTGCATATTCCAATGAAAATCTGTATATTGAAAATTCAAAAGGAAATACCCTGCTTTCATTTAAAACAATAAAATATTTACTGACTTAATCACGTTTAAGGAATGTAGTTATCTACCATGTTGATCTTTTCTCTACAGAAAGAACTTCATGAGATTATTAAGTACATTTACTGTTATTTTTACTAAAAAGGAAATGAATTAATATTAATTTGCATTAGGATAGTAGGCAAATAAGACTTTTGGCCTAATTTTTTTAACAGTTTTCTATTTTAAGCCATAAAATTACAGTGAATGAGAGTAAAAGAGAATATTGGATGCCCGTATGTGTGCACCAACCAATTATGCCGAACCTTAGTGTTTCACAATCTGTGCTTCAGATTGTTTTTCTTTGTAAAGATATAAAACTTGACAGACACTGTTGAAAGCTGTTGCAAGCTATCCCCAATCTTACTGACTTCCCTCCCATCAATGCCTTTCTATCTTACTACTTATTTATATGTACACAAACCAGATATTTCCTGGATGCTTTAGGTTTTGTGTAAAATGTTGTTCGCATTATTCAATTTCTTTTCATTGTTTGATATTTTGCTTTTGAGGCTTATCCACGTTGATGGATGTGGCTGTAAGTCTTTCATTTTAACTGCTGTATAATATTCCAATTTAGGAACATAGCCCGGTGTACTTTTTCATCTTACTGTTATTGAGCATTTGTTCCCAGTTTTTTTCTATTAATATCATAAACAAGGCTTCCATAAATGTTCTTACACATGTCTCCTTCTGCAATATCTGAGTTTCTCTAGACACATTGCTTAGGAAATGGTTGTGTTGTAAGGAATGTTCATCTTCAACTTTATCAGGTGTAGCCAAATTGCTCTCCAAAATGGTTATTCCAATCACAAGAACTTCTGTTATTCCACGTTCTCCTTTATACTTGCAACTGTCAGACTTTTAAATTTTCATTTTTGTGAGGGTGAAATGCCATCTTACAATTTTTATTTCTTAGAATACTTACTATGGTTATGTATTTTTTCTTATGTCATAAACATTCAAATGTACATGGGCTTGTGTGAATAGCCCATTCATCATCTGGCCATTTTTCTATTGAGCTTGTCTTTTTCTCCCATTGAATTGCCTGTTTTCTGAATACTAGTCTTTTGTTGGTTGTAGATATTGTACTCTAATTTATGGCTCGTTCTGCACTCTGTAGAGTTAAATAGAAGTTTCACCATCTTAAAAATTTTTTAAAAAGT
Source organism: Indri indri (assembly GCA_004363605.1). Lineage (NCBI taxonomy): Eukaryota > Metazoa > Chordata > Mammalia > Primates > Indriidae > Indri > Indri indri. The sequence goes on along the minus strand of RJWJ010000025.1, from coordinate 272,231 downwards.
TAATTAATAAACTCTTAAAACACATTCCATAAATTCCCTTATTAAACCAGTTATAATAAAATTCTACAGTTTAAGTTATACTTTAAATTAGTAAAATAAAAAAATTTAGTATATTTGAAATATATTTGGACAATCGAACAAAAATGTAAATGTTTTTTGGGAGGGTATTTAGAATGGTGGAGTCTAATTTTGATTTTCAGATTTATGCTGGATTGAATATTTTTTTTGGAATGGCAAGCATTGGATTACTCACGGTCGTGGCCGTGGATCGATATCTGACCATCTGCCGCCCGGACATAGGTATGGCGCTTTTCTCAGCTTTCTTAATAAATCCACTTTTGGACTAATGTCCACTCAACACACATTAACTTTAAAATATAAACATAGTGGTTTGTAATCAGGGTCAGTCTTATTTCTCTGGCAAACATCATTCAAAGATTTCAATGGCTTCCTATTGTACTTAGAATAAAATCCAAATTTCACAAAGCAGCCTGCCAGGCCCGGTATGACCTGGCTCCTGGCTACCTTTCCAGGCTTGGCTAGTAGGGCCACTCAGACTTTGGGGTACTGGCCAAGCCCTTTCCCACTTTGGGGTGTTTTTTATGCTATTTTCCTAGGCTTGGACAGCTTTTCTCCCTGCTTACCCTCTGGTTGATTCTTCTCATCCTTTAGGTTTCTGCTTAAAATGTCATTTCTTTCAGAATGTGTATTTATGTAGATAGGTTTTCAGTGAACTAAAGTGTTCTGTAAAGAATCTGCTTGGGAACAATTTTGAATCATCAATTAAAATAAAATGAGTCCCATCATTAGCGAATGACACTGATATTTCCTATGCTCAATCCTAGGAAGAAGAATGACCACCAACACTTACGTCGGCATGATCGTGGGGGCCTGGGCTAATGGCCTGTTTTGGGCTTTGATGCCTATCGCAGGGTGGGCTGGTTATGCCCCGGATCCTACTGGGGCTACCTGTACCATAAACTGGCGGAAGAGTGATGCGTAAGAGACAAGATTACGCTTCATAATCAAATGCTTCTAATGTAGACATTTTCTTTTTCTTTCAAATTTAAGCTCAGATCGCATTTCTCATATGGAGTGTGGCCAAGAGCTTCCTTGCTACTCATGATGTGATTCAAACAAGAGTGAAAACTGAGAAAAGTGAATTATGCTTGTTTGCAAGTAAAGGTCATCCGCTCCCTTTGTCCCCTTCCTCCCTCTCCACCGTCCTCTCCTACGGCTGCAGCAGGGGATACCAATTGCCCTTCTGATATCTGCCCGTCTCAGAGACAGGATCATGCGTAGGAAAAGGATTAGTGAAGCCAGACAGCTCGCGGCTGTGGGAAAGCCAGGCTGCCTCCCTGCCATCTTTTCAAGATGATTTGTGACTTCGAGCATCTTCTGAGAATTACGTAGCGAGAGTACAGTCACAGCAGAGATTCACCTGCTAGTTGGCGATGCTCTGTATTTTCCAGGGTTAATTTAGTTCATTAAAATAAATGCAAGAAGACTCAGAAAAACAAATAGAAAATTTTGAAATCTTAAACTGAATCCAAATCTAAAAGTTTTTCTGTAAAGAGTCAAAAAAATAAATAATGTAGGCTCTGCAGGCCAGATGGTCTCTGTCACAGCTGTTCAGTTCTGCCATGGACAGCGCGTCAATGAGGGTGCGTGGCTGTGTTCCAGTAAACTTTACGTGCAAAGACGAGGGCAGGCTGGAACTGGCCCACAGGCCGTAGCTTGCCAACCCTGGTCTGGATGAGCTAGCGGCTGAATATACTTCCTGAGCTATTTAACAATATAATGACTGCCAGTATTATTCCTAATAATTATCTCCTCTTCTCTTTCTCCTATTGAGGACATTAAATGAGTAGTCCAGTTTTCCTTTTCTTATTTTCAGATCTTTTGTGTCTTACACGATGACAGTTATCGCTGTGAATTTCATCGTGCCCCTGATGGTGATGTTTTACTGCTATTATCACGTCACTCGATCCATTAAGCGTCACACCGCTGCCAGTGGCACGCAGTCCTTCCTCGGAGACTGGTCAGATCAGGTAGACGTAACGAAGGTAAGAAGTCAGCATCCTTGGGAAATTACTTGCAATCAAGCTTTTACGCATACGTAGTTGAAAGAGTCCCTTGGCTCACCGGTCTCCTCTCCTTGTCCCCAATTTTCACTCCCCAGCTCTTTCCTCCATGTCTGCCTCCTTATTTCTGAATGATGTGCTTATCTGCTCTTCTGGATATTTTTGTTTGCTGTCATCTCTCAATTTCCCCCTGTGGATGATGAGGATGTATTTCTTTCTTTCTTTCTTTCTTTCTTTCTTTCTTTCTTTCTTTCTTTCTTTCTTTCTTTCTTTCTTTCTTTCTTTCTTTCTTTCTTTCTTTTTGAGACAGAATCTCGCTCTGTCACCCGGGCTAGAGTGCCGTGGCGTCAGCCTAGCTCGCAGCAACCTCAAACTCCTGGGCTCAAGCGATCCTCCTGCCTCAGCCTCCCGAGCAGCTGGGACTACAGGCATGCGCCACCATGCCCGGCTAATTTTTTCTATATATTTTTAGTTGTCCAGCTAATTTCTTTCTATTTTTAGTAGAGACGGAGTCTTGCTCTTGCTCAGGCTGATCTTGAACTGCTGAGCTCAAACGATCCTCCCTCCTTGGCCTCCCAGAGTGCTAGGATGACAGGCATGAGCCACCGCGCCCGGCCAGGATGTATTTCTTGTATGCCACCAACCAGCCCCACTCCTCCCCAAAACTTTCTCTGTTCGCCGGTCAGTATAATGTTCACAGTGTTCAGCGAGATGAAGAGGCTGTCTCTCTTCTGTCAGTGTCACAGACACACAGACAAGATGCGCTTTATCCTTTCCCGGGAACCGTCCTCCTGGTACCCCGGAGCCTCGTGCTCTGCCCTGGACGGGTTTGCAGTCTAAGACCGCAGCTCGGAAAGCCGTCATCCTCAGGTGGCCCTTGGTCACAGCTGGGCACGCCTTTCACCGCTCTCCGCAGCCAGATCCCTGTTGTCTGGATTGCTTGCCTTTGTTTTCTTTCTTAGTTTATTCCTTCTGATTTGGTGAAGCACATTCTCCCGTAGATTCCTGAGGTTACGGGAGAGGTAAATTTTTTAAGACTTTGCATGACTGAAAATGTCTTAATTCCATTATCATATTTGACCGATTTTTGCCTGAATAATATTCAAAGAAATTTGAAGGCACTGCTCTGCAGTCTCCTAGCTTCCCGGGCGGCTGTTGCAAAGGCGTTCTGGTGCCTGATACTCTGTGCTGATCTGTGTGTTCTCTCCGGAAGCTTAGAGTATCTTCGCTTAAACTGTAGTTTTCTCGAGTTTCGTACTGATTGCCTTGGCGTGGGTCTTTGTTCACCCAGTGGTGGGTCCCTGGGGAGGACCTCCGGCGTGGAGACGCACATCTTCCCTTCAGGGAGATTTCTCGTATTCTTCGTGATTCCCGCCTGTTTCCTCTGTTCTCTTTTCCTGGAATCCCTTTCATTTGAAGATTTTTAATCTTCTGGATTTACTTTCTAATTTTCTTAAATGTACTCTCTCTGCAGATGTGCAGAGACCCCTCTTTTCAGTACAGAACTGCAGTGGCAGCTGAGCCTGGTGTCCCTGAGCCCTGAGTTTCCCTACTTTGGCCTTTTTTAACCCTGAGCCTCTGAGATTCTTCCAGAGAGAGGATGGGCAGTAACTGAGTAGACCGAATGGACCAGGAGAAAGGACTCGGAAATCCAAGTGATGCTTTGTGCAGATTTCAAACAGCTCCCCTGCTGGGAGTTCCGTGTGCACCCCCACCTTCAGAGCTAGCTGGTCTGGGTTTCTGTCACTAATGGCTCTTTTTAACATTGATTTATTTATTTATCTTTTAATCATTCTCATGTCTGGTAAGTAACTTACCACTCGTCCAATGTTTATTGTTCCCAATATAAAATATATCGTCTAATCTCCGATTCTTTGTCCTTATGGGTTTACGTCTTTTTTAACTTCTTTTCCATCATTTTAGTGGGCAGTCACAAGGGAGCAATGTAAAGATTATAATTTTTTCATTTAAGCAAGATGCAAGGGAGCTCCTGTACAAAATGATCTGCTTTTTATGTAATGTACATCTAGTTCAAATGGCCCGGGTTAGGATCCACTGAGCTCAAAACAGGATTTTATTTGTTTTCAGATGGAGTTTAGAAAGTTATTTTTTAGATCAGCAGATAATCACAGTGAGAGCAAAATAATAATAACACTAATAGTAAAAACGATGTCGACAGTTCATAGCACAATGAGTAGAAGTGGGGTGGGTGGATTTTTATCTGTCTTTCATCAAAGCCAGCTTTTATATTCTCCCATAGCACACCAAAAGAAAGAGGTCATTCTTTACATGTATAACAGTTTTAAAAGCAATGTCGGTTACTACTGACGTATCTATTTCACAAGCTCGTGTTATCAGAGATGACTTCAGGCCCCTAAACAAAGAACGTTGAAAGCAAAAACCCAGCTATTTATGTCATCAACAACATAAACTCATTCAAATTCCAATCTAGATAGATTTTCATGACAGTTTAGAGAAATTAGCTATCTAAATCTTGTAGCTATTCGGCTTGGCAAATATTATTTCTTTTGCAGATGTCTGTGATAATGATATGCATGTTCCTGGTGGCGTGGTCCCCTTACTCCATCGTATGCTTGTGGACTTCTTTTGGTGACCCAAAGAAGATTCCTCCCTCAGTGGCCATCATAGCTCCACTGTTTGCAAAATCTTCTACATTCTACAACCCCTGCATTTATGTGGTTGCTAATAAAAAGTACGTAATGTCTAAAATGCTTTCGAATTTAAAAAGTTGATACAAAAATGCTTACAAGGCAGTGGATAATGTTCTGAGACTTTTCAGGAGGTGAGTGACAGAAACTCACTTCAATCTAGTGTAAAGATTATTTGGCTCATGCAACTGGAGCAGGACCTAGGCCCTTAAATGCCGAGAGCTCCAGACTTGTGATAGACTCTTCCCATGTGTGGCAGAGATGATCCTGGGCAACCCAAGACCCTCGTTCTGACAGCTAAGTATCTCCAATGCCAGCGTCATCTCAGATGGTTCTCTGACGGAAAAGACCCTGGGAGATCGTGGGTCAGCTTGGTTCAAATGGGCGCCCCACCCCAAATGCATGGGATGGTGATTTCCAAAGAAAAGAGTGATTCTATTTCTAGAAAATGGACAAGGCAATGCTAGGCTCCCTTAATGGGTAGCATAGTTGTATATTTACCAGAAAGAAGACCTATCGTTCAAATGCAAGAGAAAAATCTAGTGCTAACATAAAGGGCTTTAGAAGTGGGTTGTCATTCAGGATATTAGAGAATTCATCCCTCCTCCTTTTTGGAGAACTCTCAGCAAAGAGTTCCTTTCTGGCCTCTTCGATGAAATTTAGATTATTTCGTTTCCTATTACTGCTGGAAAAATGGAATGAATCAATCTACTGTGCTTAAATATTTGGCCAGAAAATCTCAGTAGAGGTGAGGTAATTCCTGGAGTGACAATGTTGCTTCTGTTAAACTTGTATAAACTTGCACGTGTTTGGGAGAGCAGCTTTAGGACAGGTTTGTGAAGGGGCATACAAATTTTAAGACCAGAAAGGCCACATAAGAAGAGTAAAGAACACATTTTAAATTCAGAGTGTGCTGGTAGCTTTTTGGGAAAGGTCAGTCATTCTCAAGCCCCCTTAATTCCAACTGGCCTTTGCTTGGAAAAACAGATGCATGAAACACACATTGTTAGTGCAAATAAATAACTCATTGCACTTGATGTTAGCAGTGTCATTTTAAACACACATAATTATCATTATCGGCTTTTATTAAATGTCTTCAATGTTTATAATCAGTGGTACAAAATAGGTCTTTAACTGTACCACGTACCCTTTACATTTATAAAGGTTCTCAACAGGAGACGTTTAAGTTGGAGGCGGATATTTATCTGGAGGTGTCAGTTGGCAGTAGCGGCACCATAGCCCTCTTCGAAAATGCTTTAAAAGTTCCCATTTATTACAGGATAATGCCAGGTTTTCTCTTTTTTATTGTAGGTTTCGGAGGGCGATGTTTGCCATGTTCAAATGTCAGACTCACCAAGCAATGCCAGTGACAAGTATTTTACCAATGGATGTATCTCAACACCCACTGGCTTCTGGAAGAACCTGAAATAAGAGAAAAGCACACCCTATCGAAACATTTCATTTGTTTTGTTTCTGCAATGCTTTAATTTTATTTTAAATATGAGCCCATTTAGATCAAATGCAGGCATAGATTATGGTCCTATTAGACTGAGTTTCACAGCTTACAGTTCTGTTTGTGCACTGGCTGCTGTAGTGTATGTTTCTCTGTTTCTTTATATGTAAAGTATTGCTCATCTCCTCTGATTAATCTAGGCACATGAGATTAAAGTCTCTTTTCTTTCTCCCTGTCATGGCATGCATTACACTACATCGATGACCTGTCACTTGCTTGGGTCTCCCATTAGACTAGAAGCAGCCACTATTTTGTTAGAATAAATTAATAATAATAATAATGAATAATAAATAATAAATAATTACTGAAATGAGTTATTGCATGTTCCCAGCTATTATAGCATAGAAAACATTTTTAGCATTTCAAAATGTTAAAATTTTAATCAATCATTAACTTATGTTATTTAACAAAAATAATCGAATGAACATTAAATACCATTGCTTCTAAATCACGTTAGTGCACACATGTATTTCGTATAGCAATATCATCTCTGTGCATGTTGTTATGTGTTCTGCAATTGTAATTACCAATTTTCTGCATATGTATTTCCATATATTTGCCCCTAGAATTAAGTTCTATCAGAGTGGGGATTTTTTTATGTTTGTTTTTTGATGTATTCTTAACAGCTAGACCCATTCTGTCTAGCAGGGAGTAGGCGCTCAATAAATATTTGTCGAATGTTGAATGATAATTTGTAGACTCACGCAGTTGTCATTTTAAATGACCAGTAAGCATAGCGCTATATACCACTGTTTAAATAGTAGACATTTAAATTGCTTCTAAGTTTTGGTTTCATGGATGCATCTGGGAACATTTTAGTACAAATATCTTTCTTTGGGAGAAGTTATTCTATGTGAGTGTTTTTTTCAGGCTAAAATTATTGGATACAAATATGAAAATAGCGTTATTCTTGCTAGCTTCCTCTCTGGAAAGATTGAATTAATTTATGCTGACGCTGGCAGTGCCTGAGTGCACTTTTTGCCTCATATTCCTGCTCATACTGCTGTATCATCATATAGTTAAACTATGAGTTATAGACTATAACTTAAATTCGTTTCATTCCTCATGTCGTTAACTGCTAGTGAGGCTGTGTATCTTTGCATGCGGTATTTTCTTATCTCCATTTTTTTTTCTTTTTGCAGATTATCTCTTTGACACCTTTGGCTGCGCAGTAAGTAAAATCCGAGTATCGGTTTTCGATGTAAAATTCTTTAAGTGTATGGAATGGTCAGCTGCCGTAATCATCTCCTCACTCATCCCCTGCCCTTTGCTTTTCCACTGCAATCAATACGTCCACTTGGTAGCTAATCTTTTAAAAATAAAGTTCCAGTCCCCCGAATATTCAATCCCCTGCCAAATAAGGTGATTCAAATATTCAAACCCCTCAGCTGGACTTTCAAGGCCCTCGCCCGCCCGCATGGCCCCAAAGGGACTTTTCAGCTTTTTGTCTGTCTCTGTGGCCAGATTAAAACATTTCGTGTCCCCAGAGAACTCTGTGTTGTGCCACTATCTCTTTGCTCATCCTGTTCTCTGGAGCTGAGACAGCACAGTGAGGGTCTGTGCCCAAAGTCACGGAGCCATTAAAAGGCCAAGACAATTCACATAATACTGTGTAGAAAATTGATTCAGAGTTCCGATTTGCAAAGCCTGGACTCATTTCCAGCAATGATCAACGGGCAACTTTGCCTCAAGCATAAGGGACTTCAACAGTGGACGGCACTTATATTTGAATACTACGTTAATCAATCAGTTTGCTCATGTGATAAGACTGGGAAGACTCGGCTTTGGTTACACAGCCACCTCTAACCTCTTAGTTTACTAACGTCTGATGTTTGATCTTCAAACAGCTTTTCTATACTCAGTTTGGCATGTCTTGCCCCTATGTAGGTCATAACATCCATGAAACTAATAATTCACAAACCATTTTGGTCACTTGGTGATCAAAGTTCTATTTATCCCCGTCCTCCCATTTCTTTCTTCTCTCGTGCTCAAAAACCCACCTAGGGCCACGGCCTCTGCATCTCAGCACTGGGAAACCTCAGGGGTGTTCTTAAATCTCTCCTCTTCCTCCTTCCTTCTTCCTTCTTCTTTCTTCTTCTTTGCATCTAAGCAAGCATTCCTCCCTCCTAGGTCATTCCTGACGCTGCACCATCCTAACCCTTCCCAGCGCAGCGATCGAGGTTGCAGCCTGTTGTCTGCTCACCTGGACTCCAGCTGTAGCTGTCCACCTAAAGCCTCCCCTTCTTGCATGCTCTGTCTAAACCTTTCCTCCACACAGCTGCTGGAGCATTCTACCTAATATGATGATCTGAGGTGCCACTCCCAGGCTTAACCTTTATTGCTCCTGTTACCTACGGGCTGAGGGTAAGCTCTTTAATAGGTAATCTGAGGCCCTTCCTCCATAGCTTCAACCCCACTTACCTCTCAGCTTTATCTTTCCCCCTCTGTAACTTCCTGCCTCAAAATCTTAAGCCTGAGCAACAAGATGTGCTTACCATTCTCTGAGGACAACATACTGCTTCTTCCTTCCCTCCACTTTTCCCTGCTGTTGGCCCTTTTCCTGATTTCGCCGTAATACATTAGCATGCATCCTGTAAGAGGCAGCTCCCGCCTAGGAAGTCCTGCTCCACCAACGCAGGCTGGCTTTGATGTTCTCCTCTTGGTGTCTTCAGTCCTCTGTTTCTCCCTTTATCATGCGAGTCCCTTACGTGTGGTGGCCGTGTCTTGTGCATCTTTGTACCTCTCAGTGCTTGGACAGAGAAGTACGCGGTCAATATTTGATGAACAAATGAATTGTGCAGAATCTGAAAACTTGCAATGTTTTATTTTAATTGAGCAAAGTTTTTCAGATTCTCTTGTTTCTATATAAATTCTACTAGTTTTAAATAATATTTCCCATAATATTCTTATTTTTGTAGAATTAATTTTTTTAAAAAAGTTTTTGGTGTAAGGATGATGGCTAGAACCACCCAATAAAAAGATTTAATGGCATATGTTTATTACTTAAATTCTTGATGGATTTAAGTCCCTGTGAATTCTCCATTTTACGTATGTGGAGATAGTTTTAATTTAATTTTTATTTTCTGATAGAGCCTAATATTGCTAACAGAATGACAGTTGATTTTCACATATGGTTTTGATGCCCATAACTTGGGAAACTAGCTTGGACTAAAGTATATTTTTGAACAGAGATAATTGCTTGCATTAAAAATAAAGATGCCGGGATAAACCTACACCTTACACATAGTGAGATGATCTGAGAGAGTCTCAAAACACACACTTACTGGAGTTGCAGTCCTGTCCCATAAATGTGGATTAAAGCATTTTTCCTAAAAAAAATCTACATACTGGACTTGGTTTGCTTTGCTTTTGGAAATAACCAGTATGTGGCAACATCGATAACTCTATTCTAAATCAACGTTATGTCATGTGCTGCTATTCTTAAAACTAAATTTTGTAAAACCGAATGTTGTGCATCCTGGTAAAAAGCAAAGGCAAAAAATTTATAATGCGATGATATGTAAATAATCTACGGAACTTTCTAACACCTGCCGTGACTGAGTTATTTTTAACACAAAGTATTTTTTAGGGTGTCCTGGCAAATACATACGCAGGAAAGGGATTGAATAGGCATTTCCTTGCAAATCTAGATATGGGTAACTATTGAAATTGTCTTGACACACGTTTGATTTTCATTTTCCTCAGAATGTGTTGCTTTGCTAAAACTGTGTTCAAAGGCTGGGTCGATTGACCCTTGCAAGATACACTTGAAGGGTAAGTAGCTGCGGATCTCAGCTAATCCTGTGTAATCTGCTGTGACTGAATGGCTGCTCACACTCTGGCACACCGTTGCTGAATGCTTTGGATTTGCTTTTTACCTTCTGTTCAGCTAACCTCTAAAAGGAGCGATGCGTCTCTTTGCCTGTCTGTGCATGGTGCTGAGCTGTTTGCCAGGAGGAGGCTGTTTGTGTCCTTCCCAGTGCATCTGCGACGACCACGGCAGAAACGACGGCGTGGGATCCAGGTACGCTCCTCTCCTTGCCACAACGTGTGCTGATTATCCTGACAAATGACTCCTACAAGGCAGCCTTATTTAGAAAGCAAATGTTTGATGATCAGAAATGGGAGGAGAGAAGGTTTAATTTATATAAGCTTTAATTGAATTGTGTGAATGCTCGTTGCCACTCCTTCATTGTTTTTATTTTGAGCAGTTTAACTCGTAAAAGGCTCTCAAATTATCTGAGACTCCTAAACACATTCTGTGTTACGGAAATACTCATAATGCTCACACTCACACAATATCCCTTTCGGAAGGTCAAACCTGGAATGTGCGTGGCCAGCTCAGTCCCCGATTGTATAATAGGAAGCGTAAGAGGGCAGGGCTGAGCAGGAGCCGGCCATGTGGTGTCTTCTGCTGTCAGGGTTCTCCGTTTCATTTGAGGAGTATTCATGCCAACCAGTCAGGAGGAAGCAAGATCGCAAGACTGAAGTTAGAGACGTTGTCATTAGAATTTTTCATTTTGAGCTGATGGAATTTACAAAGTAAAGAAGGTTCCGTACACCTCACAGAAGTTATTTGATCTCTAGGTTGCCCTTACATCTACCTGTGAAGTGAGAATAGTCATTTGCTTAAAATGTGCATGAGTCCTTTTAGATAGAGGTTAAATGCAAAACAGAACTGCTGTTAGCTAAACACAGCAGACCTTGATTTTTTTGGGGGGAGGGAGGGTATTTAATAATCAAGGTATTTGTGACTTGGTTGAAGTAAACAGTAGTTCTCGAACAAAATAATTTGTTAAAATAGCCCAATTTATGTCTTACAACTTCAAACAATAATTCAAACATATTTGTGAGTAATATGTCTCGTTATTATATGAACTTAACCAATTCTTGTTTTCCTTTTGAGATATTTACTGGGTGGTTAAAGACAATGAAAAAGACAGTCACAGATCAAAGCCCTACTTGTCCAGGGATAGCAGCGGTTAACAATTAGAGCAGGGTGCTTTTGAGAAAACAATCACAGAAACGTTTCCTTCTCCAGGGTGGCCCCATTATTGATGGATTTTATAAAAATTGTAAAATATTATGCCTGGAAAGAACTCGAAATAATCTAGTTCGACTCCCATTATTTCGTAAGAGAAGAAACTAAACTGCACAGAGACTAAATGACTTATCTCGGTCACATAGCTGCGTTGATGCAGTAACTGAGTTGATGAAGATGCCAGGTCTTTTAGCTTCCAGTTTAGGGTTTTTTCTATTATAACACCCTGGAATGCTTTCTTAATGACTAGAAACTGCTACTGTCTCATATAAAGTATCACTGAAATCTGTGATACAAAATAGAGATGAGGAGTGAGAGGTATCCCTAGAAAATTCCAGCGAATCCCCAGGTCTTCTCGTGAATTCACGGAAAGGAGGTGACGCCACCAGCGTGGTACAACTTATGCTGCTCACTCTGTTTACACTACAGCCTGGTTTTTCAATCCATCAATTTAACGTGGTGTGTTTTACCGAATGACCGTTTCGTTGTTATTATTTACTAAACATACAGTGTGTTACAATTTAAATAATGCTCTGCAAAACTTTTTATTGTCCACATTCAGCAATTCAGATTATGTTACAGGAGATAAATAGATCTTTTTTTTTTCCCTCCCCAGAGACAGGGTCTTGCTCTGTCTCCCAGGCTGGAGTGCAGTGGCACGATCGTAGCTCACTGTAACCTCAAACTCCTGGGCTCAAGCCATCCTCCTGCTTCAGCCTCCTGAGTAGCTGGGACTACAGGCATGCGCCACCATTCCAGGCTAATTTTTAAAGATTTTTTTGTAGATATGGGGGTCTCACTATGTTGCCCAGGCTGGTCTCAAACTCCTGGCCTCAAGTGAATCCTCCCACCTTGATCCTCCTACCTTGGCCTCCCACAGTGGTGGCTTCCAGGTGTGAGCCATCGTGCCTGGCCTCGCTCTAGTACTTTCCCAACTGCACCTGAATCTACAATTATTTCAAAATAAAATGATTAAATTAAAAAAATAGGATTCCCTGAAAAGAGTTTCAAAATGCTTATGCCCAGGCCCTTGCCGATAGATTCTGATTTACATGAGTAATGTGCAGCCAGGTTAAGAACCACGAGCAAACCTAATGGTATCAATATATTACAACACTTACAACTGGAGATTTCCAGTAGTCTTTGTTCTATATTAAAAAAAATTGTAAATATTTTGGTAATCAGTATTGTGGTATAAAAAGAAATATACTTGGTCTTTCACCCCTGTTCCTAGAACAGAGCTCCTAAAATCCTTGGAATTTTCCTGAGTGATGATAAATAGATCTTTTTTCTGGCTATCATAAATCTAGATTCTCATATTCCTTATACTTGAAACCCACACATGGCACAGCCTTGTTTTTCTACGTTTGTTTTACACGTGCCAACAAACAAGATCAAAACGTGACTTGCTCAAGGTCACTTAAGTTAGTGAGTGGTAAAAGGAATAAACTCTTAGTTTCTGGTTTATTCCTTAGGCAGAAAGAAATGCGCAGGTCACGTTGTTAAAACTAAGCTCACCTGTAAACATCTACTGTGAATAGTTATTTTTTTTCTTAAATGATCCTCTTAAAAAGGATCAAGTTCCGATTTTTAACAGGGTATTCTTTTTTTTTTTCATTTCAGCATATTATGGGGGTACAGATGTTTAGGTTACGTATGTTGCCCTTGCCTTCCCTTCTCCGCACCCCCCAAGTCCAAGCTTCAAGCGTGTCCATCCCCTGGATGGTGCACATTGCACTCTTTGTGTATACCCGTCCCCTCCCGCCCTTCCCCCTCCCCTCTGCCCAACATCCAATAGATGTTATTCTTATATGTGCACTTATGTGTTGATCAGTTAATACCAATTTGATGGTGAGTACATGTGGTGCTTGTTTTTCCATTCGTGGGATACTTCACTTAGTAGAGTGGGTTCCAGCTCTATCCAGGAGAATACAAGAGGTGCTAGATCACCATTGTTTCTTAAAGCTGAATAGTACTCCATGGTATACATATACCACATTTTATTAATCCACTCATGTATTGATGGGCACTTGGGTTGTTTCCACATCTTTGCAATTGTGAATTGTCCTGCTATAAGCAGGGGATTCTTTTAAAATGAGCTATTTCCTAAAGAGGCTCGCTGGGGAGTTGGACAGAAGTGGTTTTGCTAAGTGGCTGTGTGACTCACTGGCTGAGTGACCTTGGGAAGTGACTGAATGTCCCAAGAGAGGGGGGCTCAGTTCTTTTTGATGCAAAACCGATGTTGCCGATAATAGTGGCAAACACCTACTGAATGCTTATTATGTGCCAGGAAGGTGTAAAATTTTGCATGCATTTTAATTAATCATCGTAATAATGCCATCTGGGAAAATGAGGTTGAAAGACAGGTGAGGTGGATTTCCACGGCCACAGAGCAGGTGGCAGAGCTCAGATTTGCACCAAGATCAACCTGCCTCAAGTGCTGGTGCTTTTACCTGTTACCCAATGTCTACCTCAGTGGTAGAGTAAATAGATGGTAGAGTGTCATGATGATTAAATTAGTAATGGATGTGACCTTGTTGCACAGGCCTTGCAAGTAAAGAGCCCCATAAATATTAGGTTGAACCGCATGAAACTGCTGATACTTGATCATTTTTTTACTACAAAAATGGCGAGTGCATATGCTTAAGCCTAATAGTAGCTTCCGTCATCGTGATACTGATGAAGATGATGGCGATGACAATGCATTATTAATGAACAGATTAGCTGGGCTGAACAGATATTTTTTTGACAACAAGCAGAGATTGAAAATTGATACATGTTTCAAATGAGAATTATTTTTTCAAATGAGTCTTGGAAAGTGGGTTTCCTTGCATTGCTCTTTGTGACATTAGGTCGATACTATGTAACGACATGGATATCAATGAGATGCCTACCAACTTCCCAGTGGACACTGTGAAGCTTCGCATAGAGAAGACCGTCATCCGCAGAATCCCCGCGGAAGCCTTCTACTACCTGGTGGAGCTCCAGTACCTCTGGGTGAGTTACAATTCCGTGGTCACCATCGACCCCAGCAGCTTTTACAACCTGAAGCAGCTGCATGAATTGCGCTTGGATGGGAATTCTCTGGTTGCTTTCCCCTGGGCATCTCTGCTGGACATGCCCCATCTGAGGACCCTGGATTTGCGCAATAACAGAATAACCAGTGTGCCAAACGAGGCGGTCAGGTACCTGAAGAACCTCACCTACTTGGATCTGTCAAGCAACAGACTAACCACACTGCCACCAGATTTCCTGGAGAGCTGGTCTCACTCAGTTACAACACCTGGAAGCCTGGACCTTTCACCAAGAATTATTCTCGGTAAGCTCACCAGGCTCTGGGCTTCTCATATACAGATACTTTGCTATGTATACCTGTAGTTGTCCAGTCTTTTAAAATCTACTGGATTTGGTCTCTTACTCTGAATTTGCACTTTTAATGGAATAGGACCTTCTCAGTTAAGTTAGGCCAAGTTACCTGTTTTCCCTTGTGTAAGGTAGGATGGCTGTGTGTGCGTGTGGACGTGTGTGTGTGTGCATGCATGGAGGGGTGGGGGAGAAGTAGCCTCCTAAACTGGGACTGTTCCACTTCTCTTAGAGGGCCTTGAGCTGAGTGACAGAGTCCACCAACCTGCCTTGACTCCTGAGCACGCCGGTGCTTACACTCTGGCACGCTCAGCCTTCTGCTCGAGTTGCTTTTCAACTCACCCTGAGGTTCTTCAGGAGTAGGAAGGGGGTGTTGGCATCTTTGTGAGACAGCAGTGGCTTAATTCGTTAGGAAGAATTGCTTCCAGTAATGAAGCTTGGTAGAGCTGGGATTTCAGCCCGGACCTTAGGTTCCAGAGCCACGCTTAGTCATTTGCAGTGTAAAAATAAACTAGAAGGTCTGCTTGTGGCATGAAGTTGGGTGAAGGAGCCAACACTTAAGAGAACAGAATTCAAATGAATATTAATTAGAGAACTAGTTGTAGATTCACAAGGCTAAATGTGAGAGGAGAAAGTTCAAGGTTATTCTCCCACGGAGGAAAAGCAAATTTTTAAAATAGAAGATAGAAAAAGTAAACTTTTACCAATACTGACAGAAGAATATAAGCCAGTCATGGACTGCTGTTATAATAAAAACAGGCATGATAGAAAGATAGAATTTTTGAACTGATAGGTAAATTTCTACCACGGTTAGAATTTTTAAAATTGCAGTTCTGTCTTTTCTTCTCAATTTATAATCCACCCCATTGTTAAAAAGCCATAACCGCAAATCTCTGAGATAAGTTTTTTTTTCTATCTTGGCCCTCGGCTGTCGTGGGACATCACCTTCAGGCCCCAGGGAGGCTTCGCTGACAGGAAGCCGTGAGGCCCCATCTTGGATCCTTCTGAGAGTTTAGCAAACAATTTCATAGTCCCGCTCTGGGTTTGATTTTTGCTCTGGTCCTTTCTTAGTTTGAGAAATTCAGAGGCGCTGAGAATGAGAAACAGCTTTGTTGCTGAGCCCAGCAAGTTTGGCTTCCTTTGTATGTAACGGTTCTTCTTAGCTGTTGTCTCTCCTTTGCATTTTACTCGCAGGAAGGTTTCAGGCAGCAGTTTCAACTCTGCGTGGAAACGCCCTTAGGTGCACCGCGCATTTCACTGAGTGTGCGTTCTACTTTCCTTGTTTCCCACAGCGACAGTGTTGCCGACCTCTCTGCCACTCCATAGCAAGGAACACTTTCCTCACTTGCCTTTCAGCTCTCACTGGCAGCCTCCTTGAAGGCCCAGAGGCTTCTGCCCACAGTTCTGGAAGCTCAGGCAGACCCTGCAGGTGCTTGCTAACTGGAAGCTGTCAGCTAACGGCGTTCCCTGCAGCTGATTCTCGCTTGAAGGGAGCTTTGAGCAAAGCACCTCCATGGCCACCATGGCCAAGCCCTGCTCCTGCCTCTACCAGCCTTTCCAGCCTTGTGTCCTGCATTGCCTGCATCTCACTCTGTTTTTGCTACACAAGACCTGCGTTACCTCTGTGTGTCTTCAAATTTCACAAAACTGTGACATATTCCAGGCTGAGTTAGGAGCCCCTGAGCACCCCGTCATACTTACGATGCTGTAAGAATTTTCCTAGCACGTTAGAAATATCTCTACTGTGGTATTTATGGCATCCTGAGGTACCTGGATTCCAATCTGACGCTGATTAGCTATGGGATCTTGGTCAAGTTATTGGGTCCCTCTGTGTCTTAGCTTTGTCATCTTTTAAATGGGGATAATACTATCGTCTTCCTCATAGGATGCTTGGATTGAACGAGCTAATACAGGTAAGTGCTTAGAAGAGAACTTCGCCCAGAGTTCTGTTCAATGAGTATCAGCTGTGATCGTTGATGATCTGAACTAACAGACAGGATATGTTCGCTCGGGTTGCTGGATTCCAGGGCAAAACTGACTTGGAGGTGACTCTACTTACTTCCTCAAAGCACTTCTGTTTTTAGGGAGACAGTAGAGATCCCTGCTTCCCCAAGAGGCTGTGATGAAACCGAAGTCATCGGAATAACCTTTATCAACTTTTTCCTAATTTCCGTTTTAGGTCTGCAGGACAACCCTTGGTCCTGTGACTGTCACATTTCCAAGGTGATCGAGCTGTCGAAGGTCGCCGAGCTTGCGGTGGTGCCGCTTGATTCACTGATGGTTTGCAGCGAACCCGAGCGCCTCGCGGGAGTTCCGTTTCAGCGGGCTGAGCTGGAGCACTGTCTGAAGCCATCAGTGATGGCCTCGGCCACCAAAATCATGTCTGCTCCGGGCAGCAATGTTCTGCTGCGGTGTGATGCCACCGGCTACCCCACCCCGCAGCTCACGTGGACCAGATCCGATAGCTCGCCAGCTAATTATACAGGTATGTTCTTCATTCAGCCCTATGAAACGAGGAGTTTGCAAAGGTCTGAAATTAACCTCATGTTTTTGTGTGATTTGAAACTGGCTAGTGAATGCTGATAAAATATTCCAAGACAGGGACAGGCGCCGTGGCTCATGCCTGTAATCCTAGCACTTTGGGAGGCTGAGGCAGGAGGATTGCTTGAGATTGGGAGTTCAAGACCAGCCTGAGCAAGAGCAAGACCCTGTCTCTACAAAAAATAGAAAACTTAGCCGGGCATGGTGGTGTGTACCTGTAGTCCCAGCTACTGGGGAGGCTGAGGCAGGAGGGTCGCTTGAGCCCAGGAGTTTGTGGTTGCTGTGAGTTATGATGACGACACTGCACTCTATACAGGGCAACAGAGTGAGACTATGTTTCAAAAAAAAAAAATTCCAAGATGGTCGAGTGCAAAGGATTTGAAAGGTACATTTTATTGGCTAATATTTTTCTCAGTTTAGTTTATCTAACTGCCTAGATAAAACTAGACAACATTAACTTTTTTTCTTAGGTAGAAAACAAAATGATCCAGTTGATGGATGACTGCACACAAGGCTTTCGTCTTGCTTCGTCGTCTTGGGATACAGCTCACTTCAAAATGTATAACCATTACACTTTTTTACAAAGGGCGTTTTGTACAAGTTTCTCATTTTTGAATAATTATTTAATAATTTAATTATTAATATTATTAAATAAATATCAAATATTAAATATTTAATTATTTAATAATAAATTACATGGAGACCTTATTATAAATCAAAAAGTATATTTTTTAAAAATATTGATTGCATCGACTTTTCCGCTCCTACTATGGCAAAGTCCATGCTTTGGCCCCCGTTTTGACAGTGATATTCTGACAATTAAAGGGGTACATTTTTAAGACCCTTCAAAATTAAATTGAAATTGAGGTTGAAATAATGAAACCTGATGGGGTTTCTAAAAGTTCAGGCCTAATATTTTTATATACAGATAGTTAACGGCCCACAGTTTCAGCTCGTGAGTTGAGTTTGGGGCTGCTGGAATACTGTTATACGCATTATTATTCTTTGGAATGCTTCTGAAATCAAGACAGAATGGAAATATCTTCAGATATTAGTAATTAGGAAAGCACAATTCCAATTTTTGCAAAAACTATATATTATTCTGCAAGTAAAAGAATCCATGGTTTCCTGGTTTACCTAAGTTCAGTATAAAATAAATGATTTAGAATACGAATGATGACTCTTCCATGCTGGAAAATAATCTGCTATACCTCTGGCTATGTGGACAGATGTGTTTTATTACAATGAAAAAAATATCTTGAGAAATATTTACGACAAGTCTTATGATCAGCATTTTACAGAATCACGGTGAGTTAAAACTGGAAGGGACCTCTGAGATTGCTGTGTCTCATTCCCTTATTTTACAAATGCAGAAACAGAGGCCTAAAGACACTAACTGACTTGTCTAAAATCACATGCTACTTAGTGGACAAAAGTTTACTAAGACCCAAGCCTCCGATTCCCATCTTTTAAAAATACCATTTCCCCTACAGACCTCAAACACCTGGCAGGGGGGTCTTAGACCTTCATGTAAGCAATTTGCACAACTGTCACCTGCCACCAGACACTCGCAGGCTGCTGTTTCCCATTCCCCATGGCTTATGTGAAAGGGATGAGTGTAGAACACGCAGTTTCCTTCTCAGTCGGCATGATTGCTCGAGCTTTTCCTTCTTTTCTCACGGCGAATGCTTTTGTTTTCTTCCAGTGATACAGGAATCTCCAGGGGAAGGAGTGAGGTGGTCCATAATAAGCTTGACGGGCATTTCTTACCAAGACGCCGGGGATTACAAGTGCAAGGCCAAAAATTTGGCTGGGATGTCGGAAGCTGTGGTTACCGTGACAGTGGTGGGCGTTGTCACCACCACCGTATCAGCAGACACTGCTGGAGGAAGATCTGGAGGTCGTCCTGAGCAGGAGGTCCAGCCGGGATCTGGAAGATGGACATCTACACCGAGTTCACTGTCGTCTCCCTGGTCCTCCGCCTCCTCTCCCTCCTCCCCGATGTCTTCCACTTCTCTGTCTAATTCTACTCTGTTTCCTTCCACCATGGCTTCCCTCTCTTTATCTTTCTTCTCCTCCATTGTTCCTTCAGCCGCAACTCGAAGCACCAGCATCTCAGCAAGCCCCACCACGGCCAGCCGGCAGTCGCTCCAGCTCCATCCAGATGCGAGAAGACACTTAAAGGTGGAGATGGGCGGAAGTAAGCTTCCCCGAGCCAGCGCCAGCAGGAAGGAAGAGCTGGCGTTGTCGGATCGAGCAATGCCTATGGAGACGAATGCCACGATAGAAAACCTCAGGGTGGTCACTGAGACTAAAGAGAGCGTGACTTTGGCGTGGAACATCATTAATACCACACGTAGCTCGGCGGTGACCGTGCTGTATTCCAAGCATGGTGAGACGGACCTGCTGCTGTTGAATGCGGACTCTGGCGAGAACCAAGTAACCATAGATGGCTTGGAGCCCGGCGGGCGATACGTGGCGTGTGTCTGTCCAAAAGGAGTGCCTCCCCAGCAAGACCAATGTGTCACCTTTTCTACCAGGAGAGTCGAAGAAGATGATTCTCAGTGGTCTTTGCTTATTGTGGTGACCAGCGTTGCCTGTGTCGTTGTTTTGCCATTGATCTTTTTCTTGTTGTACAAAGTTTGCAAACTGCAATGTCAGTCAGACTCTTTCTGGGAAGATGATTTGGCAAAAGAGACTTACATCCAGTTTGAGACCCTGTCTCCCAGATCTCAAAGCATAGGGGAGCTTTGGACACGAAGGCACAGGGACGATTCAGAAAAATTGCTGCTCTGTTCTAAGGCAAGCGTGGAATCTCACGTGACTTTTAAAAGTGAGGGTTCCAGACCAGAGTATTTTTGCTAAGGTTCTGCAGCTCAGACACGTGTGAGCTACAAAATCAGGATCTAAAGGTGGAATTGATGCTCTGTTTGGATGATTTTTGGACAGACTTTCACATCCTATGTGAAAATCACAACTGGAATATTTTTAAGCATTTTTTTTTAAAAAAATACCATGAGACTTCTGAACCGAAAAAAACAAATATTTTTGATTTTTGTTGTGTGGAAAATGTCCCCAGAAATGATTTTTAGGGGTGGTGCTTAATAAGTTGATTATAATTTTTAGGGAAATATTTTAGTTCTTAAAAATAAGTTCATGTGAGAATAGCAACTCTGCATTTCGAAGAGAGAGTTTTTTGAGCAGTGAAGAAAAGATTCGTATCACCAGCTAAGCCTTGATGCTCATGCATGTTCAAAGTGCTTTATGGCCTTTGCTGTGGACGTTTGCTGGCATTGCCTAGCGGGTGAGGGTGGGATTGTAAAGAATTTTGCGTTAAGTAAGGTTAACTCCGACCTGGTAGCGGGGGAGGGCTCCGTCTCTTGGGACCATTATGCATTGTAACACTGTAGAGTTGTGTTCATATCGCAGGTAAGAAAATCTTCCCCTTGTCCTTAGAAATACAGGTGTTAGCAAAAATAAGTATGAAAAAAGGATTATGACAAATAGACCATTTCCAAGAAATTGTAACTGCTGCATTTTAACACATCTGCTGACAGATCACATGGGTTTTTTAAAATGATGTGTTAATTTTAAAAGTCTCTTTAGTACTTTGATATTTGCTCTTCCTTCCCTCCTTGTCTTTCTCCCCTTCACCTTCCTTCATTTTATTCTTTTCCTCCTCCTTTAGCAGAAGACATACAGGTAGCCAAAGGACCACACACGAAGCTGTTTGTCTTTTGCCACGTTATACTGTGATTCTCTGGATAAAGAGCAGACCGTTGAAATTGCGGACTGCCCTTCGAAGTCTCTTTTAGGTCCCCAAAGGACATTTGAGGATTTTGAAAGAGAGGCTTCAATGGATTCATTTGGCCAAACTCTTTTTCTAGGTTAAAAACATCAGAGAAATTGAATTGGAGTGAGTCACATGAATACATAGGAAAGAAGCTTCCTAAATAAAGTGCGGGTTTTTGAAAAAGACTATTCGTAGCTGTAGCGTACTGCAAGAGACATCGTGGCTGTGAGATTAACCGTGGCTATGAGGTCCACTCCCACATCTGGCAGGGCTGATGTTACATGTCGCTGAGCAGCATGATGCAGCCTGGCCTGGGATTCTGACTCTGGCCCAGGGATTTCCAGGGAACAAGGCCACCTCTGCAGAGATGCAGCTCTCGTAAGCCCCGGAACAAAGCTTAACCTTACAAGAATCACTTAAACTCCCTTTATGAAAGAAACACCTGGAAACTCACCTGGACTGAATACAGGTATAATAAAGAGGAAGGATCCCCCAAACTCTGAGCATGGTCTCCGGGTGGACACCCTCCCGGTCAGGCGGTCACCTGCCCCCTGCCACCCCATCCTGCATTAATAACAGCCGCTGCCAGAGTGAACTGCTGGAGCCCAGACGGTGTCTGAGACTCGTCTTGGACAAGAATCGAACTGAAGGGGAGAAGTGAGCCCTTGGGAAGCTGGTTCTGCAGGACCACCTGAGAGCCCTGGACATGACAGCGGCCGTGAGGATGGGACCCAGGTGTGCAATGACACTGTTTCTATACGAGAATCAGGAGAGAGCGACCGGGGACTGGCTCTGCTCAAGAAATGGGGTGACACCCTGGGGCAGCTCCACAGTGAGCCTGGTGGTTCTGCTTTGGGACCCACGGCCACTTTCTACCTGCACTTTGCCTGCGCCTCTGCCGCCGAGGTTGCCCGCAGGCCAAAGCTGCCAAAATTCTTCTGAAGACCCCGCTACCGGCTGGTGCGTTCAGCCCCTGCTGGGAAGGGAAACTCCCCCTCCCAAGGGGTCCTGGCATGGTGACGCCACGGACCAAGAAGGCTCAGGTAAAGGTTATCTGCAGAAAGCGTGTCTGTTGTTGTCTGCCAGCGGAGGAATGAGAAGGGTATCCTCTGATAGACCCCTAGATTGATGCCACCAGCAAAGTTACCAAATCACCCAAAGCATCGCTGCCATCTGTGTTCCTCTGAGCCCCCCAAGGAGATGGCGCTGCTTCGGAAGGGGGGTACCTCGCCCACGGTGCCTGCTGGGTGCTGATGGCAGCGCCGTGGGCAACACGCCCAAGCCCCATGGGCTCCCCTCAGCGTCGCGCCCCTGCGCCTGGCCCATCCGGAGTGCCGGGGATTACCACCCGCTGCGACAAAGGCATCGCCAGTAACCACCTGGTGCAGTTAAGAAAGCATCGGCCACCTCCACCACCAGCTTGGCTGAGGAAGAAGGCACCCAGACACCATGGAAGTCCGCAAAGAGGTACAGTCGTCCGCCTTTATCTGTGGGGGATACATTCCAGTCCCCCCAGTGGATGCATAAAACCGCAGATAGTACTGAACCCTGGATATACTCTGCACGCATTTCTTTTTCCTTTTCGCGGTGCTTACAGTGAGATTTGGGAGCAAAGGGATAATTTAAAGACAGAATTTATATAACTAAAAAGCAAAGCATTAAAATTTGGAAAATTTGCAGTCAAGTAAGGAAGAAGCGTGTTAGGGTGTGGCTAAGTGAACGCTTGCTAAAGAGATTAGCAGGGAAGGTAGAGAGCCAGGTGCTGCTCGCCAGGCAGTGGGGAAAGGTCCCGAAGGCATTCAGGGATCTGAATGCTGCCCCTCCCCGCACAGGCCCAGCCACCTAGGAGAGCAGAATGGTTTTGAGGGTTAGGCCTGGGGTTTCCTCCACAGGCTCTCTGCCCAGGGCTGCCTGGGGACTCTGCTCCCTGCATCCTGGCACAGTGCTCATTGGCCACCCAGCTGTGGCTCAAATGGCCTCAGGTGTGGCTTCACCCAAAACTCTGGAAGAATCAAGGCATAAACCTTGTCAGCATCCACATGGTGCTAATTCTGCCAGAGTGCAGAGCGCTAGAGCTGTGGAAGCTTGGTAGCCTTCACCTGGGTTTCAAAGGATGTACTGAATAGCCTGGGGGCCTAGGCGGAAACTTGTTGCAGGGGTGGGGCCGCTGCAGAGAACCCCTACTGAGCAATGCCTGGGGGAGCTGCAGGGGTGAGACAGCCTTTAAGACCCAGAGCTGTAGAGCCACCGGTGTGCAGTGCCAGCCTGGGAGAGCTGCAGGCATGAGACTCCAATCCCAGAAGACCAACGGGTGGGCTTGTGTCAAGTTCCTTGCCTGCTGCCCAAGAGGACGGTAGCAAGAGTTACAGCAGAGAAAGAGTTTAATATTGCGGGCGCCATGCGAGGAGATGGGGGGAGTTCTCAAATCCGTCTCCCCAGGAATTTGGGAGAAAGGATTTTTAAAGATAGTTTAGTGGGCACAGGGCTAGGTAATTGGGTCTGATGACTGGCTGGGTTCTGGGAGGAATCGTAGGGGTATAGAAATTGTCTTCTTTACTGATTCAGGTGGGGGTTGCAAGACAAGTTGAGTCAGTTCCTTAGTCTGGGCCACTGGTCTGGGTGGGTCAGCTGCTCCACCGGAGTGCAGGGCCCAGAAGATATCTCAAACACTAGCCTTGAGTTTCACAAGGGTGGTGTTATCTATGGGAGCAATGAAGAAAGCTGAAAATCTTCATGGCCGTCAGCTGTGAGACTCCTGCGTCGTGAGCAGTTACAGGAAAGCAGGCGAGGGAACAATGGCTGGTTATATATATATTTCTCTACGGCAGTTCCCACTTTGTGGCCCTTTATTAATTTTATAAAGGGCAGGTTCCAACCGAGCTTTCTTTTGCACTGTTTCTACAGCCAGCAGCTCCTGGAAACGCTTCGAGCCTCAGTTGCGCTTGGCCACCATCCGTGATGGACGAGACCTGAAACTTTGTCTCTATCGGACCACCTCCAAGATCAAGCTGTGGTGTCCACAGCATCATGCCCCACGCACACGGTGTCTCCAGACCTCACTGCTCAGTTCTGAGTCCTCCTGCCGCGTTCCCACCTGGCACTGCTCCGCCAGCCGGCAACTCCAGGCCCGCTACCACCAGCTTCGTTCACCTCCGTGAACATCCCTGAAACCACCTTCCCAGCCCCAGCGCGCCCACTGCATTTCGGTAATCCACATGGCTGACGTTCCACATCCAACTGTCGCTTCTCCAGACCTAGTCACTGATGACTTGGCACTGAGGTCACTGACAGTCTCCACCACAGGGTCATTCCGGCCACGCACTGAGCAGCCAAATCTTCCAGCCTGCTGGCACGCCTTTGCCAACCTTCTGCCACTTGTCCGTTCCTTACATCAAGCCCTGGGGACTACCTGTCAACTGCTCTTCCCTTGCCATTGGTGAGACTGCCCCAGGTCACAGCTGAACCCTGCTCTCATTATCTCCCCTAATTGCGCAGCTGGACGCTGGACTTACTATACCTCTCCCTATGCCCTCTCTGCTGATGCAGTTTGGTTCACATCACATTATTCCAAGGATGCCACTAATTCCCACCCCGTCCACGGGATATGCTCATGCTGACTGGGGCACCTGGACTGGCTGGCTGAGCACGTCTCATCTGACTGTCCCCGAGGGAGGGTGCTTCTGTTCTGGTGACTCTCCTTTACCTCCGTCTGCAGTGTCACCCACCCCCTTCTTGGATTTCCTGAACCACGGCATGGCTGGAAATTGCGCTAGTGTTCTGGGCCCCCACCCTGCTGTCCCTCCTCTCGATGCCACAAGGATGGAGCAGGGACAGTGGTGGCAGCCACCTTACTAAAGATTATATTCTCTCTATATGGAAGATTCGGGAGTATAGAATAGATTTCTAAAGCTGTGTCAAGAGTCCTGAAATATTCTGAGATGCGAGTTCCAAGAAAATACCATATTTTATTTAAGAGAGAGATTGACGTTAATGTACCACATTCTGCAAATGATAATACAAGCAGCTGGAGAATGAAAAATTACTCATTCTAAATGGCTCTTAATTAAAAAGAAAAAAGGAATTTTAGGTTAGACATAATCTGCGTATTAGGAGACCAGTGTGCATGGATAGCTTGCCCGAAACTCCCAAATGCCCCCTTCTTATATAATTGCCTTGCCTTTCTTTTTCCTTTTTTTTTTCCTTTTTTTCCCTTTTTCCTTTCCTTGCTGTCCTTGGTGCTTCACCACTGAGTGCATTGTCTAGTGATCTAACCATTTTTACTTTAGCATTCATTGTTAGAGTTTTTTTTTTAAGGTTTTTAAAAAAAAAAAATCTTGCAGGCAATTTTGCATTTAGCTTCAGTTTATGTTAGATCAACTTATTTTACATTAAAAGTTTATAAAACTTTGCTACAGATGTCATAAATTTCATTGCCACACATTTTAAAAGCCTAACGTAAACAGATGACTGAAATACTACCGTGTTAGGACTCCCATGACTGCAGGCGCATGTTGCCGACGACGAAGCCCAACGGTGCGTGTGGAGGGGTGCACAGATTGTGCCACGGCAGGTATTTGTCAAGACGGGATACTTGGACCATCCTGTTGAGATAAATTACTCATTGTCCTCATAATCAAAATCGAGTGAAACTGGGCTTAATTTTGACCGAGGAAAAGCTAGTTGGTGGTGTGGAGGGCGGGTAGGAAGCTCAGGAGAAAGCTCCTGTGTTGCCCCTTAGCTTGGTCTTGGCACACGAGGTGTGAGTAATTTATTACTAATAGCAAAAGCACTGAAATTGTAAATTATCTGCTTTCTAAAAGCACATACATTTGAGTGTAGCCAAGGTTATCTCTAGATATCATCGATCTCATGTTCTCGTGTGTTTCCTCAAGTGGAAAGAGTGACATTAGGGCAAGGAGCATGGAATGCCACATACTCGACGGCCTGTTTGTCGGTGTCCCCAGAACATTGTGGAGAGTGAGCCTAACTGAAATATAGCCAGTATAAGTGGCAATTAAAAATCATTACAGTGTTTTACTTTCAGGAACAATGTATTTGAGTTTTGTAGAAATTGCGGTACTCTAGTAAGAATGTCACTTGTGAGACTATCGTCAGTGATGTGCTGTGACATGAAAAATGTTGAAAGCTCAAAGCTCTAACCATGGCCAGAAAAGGGAACCCTGAATAGAGTCAGGCAAGTGCCCTGGACTTCAGAAAATTTTACAAAAAAAATTTCAAAAAAAAATTTTTTTGACCCGTGGAATTGAATCTCAAATGAGAGGATAGCTGATGAAGAGAGATTTTTTTAAAAACTATGAAGTGATTCAAATGAAATGAGAGTGAGCTCAGGAAAGATAAATGGTTGTTTAGCAATCTCAAATTTCAAATGATTCTAAGACATAAGAAGACAGAGTCACCAAGGATGAGTATAGCAATGTAGCAAATCTATTATAAAAGTGTTATAAAGAGGCCGGGCGCGGTGGCTCACGCCTGTAATCCTAGCACTCTGGGAGGCCGAGGCGGGCGGATTGTTTGAGCTCAGGAGTTCGAGACCAGCCTGAGCAAGAGCAAGACCCCGTCTCTGCTAAAAAAAAATAGAAAGAAATTAGCCGGGCATGGTGGCACATGCCTGTAGTCCCAGCTACTCGGGAGGCTGAGGCAGGAGGATCGCTTGAGCCCAGGAGTTGGAGGTTGCTGTGAGCTAGGCTGACGCCACGGCACTCTAGCCTGGGCAACAGAGTGAGACTCTGTCTCAACAACAACAAAAAACCGAAAATGAAATTTGGAGAACAATACATGAACAAAATGAGAAGTTTGATAAAGAAATAGAAACAATAAAAAAAAGGTGGTGAATCTGGATTAAGAATATTTCGAAGTTTATTTGCAACTTTTCTGTGAGTTTGAAATAATTTCAAAGTGAACAAAAAGATGCGGTAGTAGATCGAAGACTAAAATGGAGGTAGGAAATAAAAATCTCGTTACAGCTCTGTCCCTGAATTGTAGATAGAAGTCTGTGATAAAACCATTTTTGTTCAGGTGGGCAGTGCTTATGATTATAATAATTTTCCCATGCTTAACATGTGCTGGAAGAAACACCAGCATCTTGACTAGAAGGTTTTAGCTTGACTAAAATATCTGACGTTATCATGGAAATACCGTATAACAGGGGTAGTTGAACATGAATTGAAGATTAGATGATGCATCCAGTTCCTGGTGTGTAAATTACACTTATGTGTGCCCATATGACTGAATGTAGGAAAGAGATACTCATTACATAGTTACTCAAATAAAGTAAAGGGAAATAACAGGTAAGAAAGATGAGTTATTGTTTCTGAGAAATAATCAAAAGCATGCCTAATCAAACTAATGATGTGAAATATTTAGTTTTCATGTCAGATTTGTGATTCTTTTAGTTGAGTACAATTAAAGTATTTAAATATGAATGGTAGAGGTCTAGGAGAAGGAAGTAGACCAAAATTTCATGTAGATAATATTTTTCTAATGGAAATAAAATAGACATGCATATTTAAAAAAAAAAGAACTGATATGTCTAATAAAATTTCTCAAAATAATTTCCCATGTGAGTGAATTTAGTACTTTACTTTCTAAGTGTCATGTTCTACTATGATTTTGTTGCAGATTCAAAGCGGAGAACTTTTGTAAGAGCTTTGTAAGGCAAAATTTTAGCACAGCTGTGATCATTTTTCATTTTCCTTTTTAATAAGCAACACAGCAATATACCAATCGTGGATATTAGAGCCACCATTGACGCATAGGTTTCCCCACTTTCACGCAGGTGAATTACTGCAAGCCGTGTGTTAGACCAGGAGAACAGAATTTGCTTAAGAGTCATTGGACTATGTGTCCGATAGAATTTTGCTCAACATAATCAGCATAAAACAAATGCATGCCATCCAAGGGGCTCTCAGGTGAACACATTCCCTTGAGAATCAACTGGACATTCTTGGCACCAGGTAGTAAATGTGATTGGGGAAATAGCTGTGGATATCGTTCTTTCTGTGCCTGAGAAATGTCACCCTTCCCAGGAATGCAATTAACTAGGCGTTCAGGAACATAACGAAGCATGTGAAATAGATGCAAGGCACTGAAAATTTTCCTCTGTGCACTTCAGAATAAATAGCACGTTTATAGCGAACTAAGTAAAAGGCCTATTATTGGGTTTTGGTGAGCTCGGTGTTCTCTAACTCTTGATTGAATTACTTTATAATCAGGAAATTCCAGGTGGATGTTAAGTACAGGGTCAGTAAGTGTGAATTGCTCCAAGCTGTGTGGCATGTTGGAAGAAATAAGAACAAGGAGACATCAAATGCATTTCCAGTTTAGAATAAATTAATTCTGGCAAAGATCAATTTGTTCAGAGATTGTCCGGCCACCAAACTCACTCCTGTGACCTTAGCCAGAGTCCTGACTTTGCTGTCACTTGTCCCTCCCATCCAAGAACAGCATGGACAGCTGTGACCCCAAACAGGGTGTGTCTCTGGCTAGGGGACTCAGATGCCACGCTCCGGATTCTCTCTCTCATCGTGGCATTTGAGGTTGAGATCCGCATGTTGGCCTTGTCCCCAGGCAGCTGGGAGGTTGTGTGGGGTCACAGGGCTGCTAGTCTCCTTCCAGGGTAGAAGAGAGCCATCTCTGTTCCCCCTGGGATTCCTCAGGTGTTTCAAACCATCAGGTGGGTTTTTACGTGGGATGGATGCTGTATTCGGGAATAACTTCCATGAGGCAAAGGCCCTTTACGTAACCATCAGCCTCATGGAGGATTTTGCTATTATTGGGTTTTTGAAAACTATCTGCCTGTGGATTGATTTTTTGAGTCTTTATGTTTTTCTCTGCTTCTTTTTACTTTTAACCTGCGAGTCATTCACTTGCTTGACAAAGACGTACTGAGCGCCTGCCCTGTTCCAGGCTCTGTCTCTGTGTTGACAAGATGTACGGGTTGGTCACATGACTTGGGGATCTGCTAGGAGCACTTTGGAGGAGCTTCTTCTGAGATAATGAACTTGAAAGAAAAATAAACCAGTCATCAAGCAGGAATATATTTTAGGGCCTCAAAAAAAAAAAAAAAAAAAAGAAATGGGATATTTATAATATCCAGGTTCTATTCCCTGCACGAGCTTTCTTGATTATGTGATCGTGAGTTAATATTAGGATGTAGTTGATGTTTTCCTCCAAATAAAGGAGTTCTCTGGCTCAGGAACCCGATTCCTGTAGTACTGCAAGAACAGTTCGAACTGCGCCAATCCCTTTGGATAAATGACAAGGCTATTTTAAATGCTTTTCGAATCCAGAAGATCCTATAACTTTCATATGTCAATTATCAGTGACATAGTCAAAAATGATTCCTAACTTTTAACTTGATTTTATGTTTTTGGAACATTCCTCAGTAAATGTGGGAGATAGAAAATTATGTTTTTCTCCGTAAACTCAGAATCTTCAACTTATAGCTCAAAGCCCTGCCTTTGTGTATTAATCCCTGTACCAGCATAATGCAGACTCCTGGGGACGATGTTTTCTATCACACTTGGGACTATAGGCATTTGTATTTTCTTCAAACAACGGTGACTCATGAGACCAACTCTTCTCGTTGAAGACTCAGATGTGGGTAAGATTATTATGTATCTAATGCTTGCTACACATGAAACATTCCACGTGGAAGCTTGTTTAAAAAATTCGGAATGCACTCTGGGAGGCCGAGGCGGGTGGATCGCTTGAGCTCAGGAGTTCGAGACCAGCCTGAGCAAGAGCGAGACTCCGTCTCTACTAAAAATAGAAAGAAATTAGCTGGACAACTAAAAATATATAGAAAAAATTAGCCAGGCATGGTGTCGCATGCCTGTAGTCCCAGCTACTTGGGAGGCTGAGGCAGGAGGATCGCTTGAGCCCAGGAGTTTGAGGTTGCTGTGAGCTAGGCTGACGCCACGGCACTCTAGCCTGGGCAACAGAGTGAGACTCTGTCTCAAAAAAAAAAAAAAAAATTCGGAATCCCATTACATTATTACTTTAACACTTATTTGAAGAAAAAAGAAATATTTAATGCTATAAAACAAATGAGCTTGATAGAAAGTGACAGAAGGTCTCACCTTAAGGAGGCACAGTGGCGGGCCTGCTCCAAATATTCTCAAAAGGGATTTTGAAGGGTATGCTTTACTGAATCTGTACACAGACATCAAAAATAGGCTGAAGGGAAATTAGTTAAGGTGGAAATGTAAAATTATCATAACAAACAGTGCCTATTAAACACCTGTATCACCAATACCTGCCTAGTTTCAATCATTGTGCTAAGTAAACATCTACTTTCTTAGTACTTATCTGCACAAACTGTCCTGTTGAGACTCTGTGTTTCTCTTCCTGTGCTGGAGATAGATGAATGTGTTTTGGATAAAAATTAATTTGTTGACGATGAGCAATATAGAGATTTGAAATTTGAAACCATGCATCCTCTGGTTTTTTATATTAACTGATACCTCAATTTTTAAACAGAGCATATGTTTTTTGACTCAGAATATTCTTGACATGAACTATTGGGACTGGGTTACAGACTCCTTATATATGAGGTCTTGAATTCCAGATGGAATTTTTAGTAGTTTAGGCGTGGCTCTGCTGGAGGCAGGAAAACAATCAAAGGAGTCCTCTTTTTAAATTTTTTTCTACTAGTTTGAACATCAATACCCAGGTCTTTGATGTTTAAAGAGAAATTATTTATCAAAGCTCTAGAGCTGGAATAAAGCAAGTTTTATTAATCTGGGTTCCACTAATTAAAACTCTGTAAAACTCTTGAGTGGAATGGTTTTTACTGCTGCATTGTTTATTAAAAAAAAAAGTTTTGCTAAGCAAATTAGCATCGCAGTGCTATTCACAATAGCAAAGATCTGGAATCAACCTACGTGTCCATCAGTGAATGAAAGGATAAAGAGATGTCATGGATATATACAATGGAATACCATTAAGCTATAAAGAAAGAATAAAATCATGTCTTTTGCATCTACTCGGGTGAACTGGAGCCAATTACCTTAAGTGAAACAACTTAGAAATATTAATAGAAAGTCAAATGTCACATATTCTCACTTACAAATGGAAGCTAAATAATGTGTACACGTGGACATAGAGCATGGAATGATAGAAGTTGGACACTCAGAAGGGCGGGAGGCGGAGAGGGACCAGAAACTACTTAATGGGTACAAGGTACATTATTCGGGTGATGGTTAAACTAAAAACCCAGGCTTCACCACTGTGCAATATATCCATGTAACAAAATTGTCACGTGGTACAAGTGTTGTACCCCGTAAAATTATACAAATAAAAAAATACGTTTGCAGTCTTATTTATTTAGGTTTTTTTCTTTTCAAGAAAAGGGAAGTTCTCAAACTTCTCAAACCCATTAATTCTGTATTATCAGATGTTGGTAAGTATAGATGTGCATTTACTCTTTCCTCCTTCTCTTCCACAGAACTTTAAAAAACATACTGGTATTATGCCTCTTATTTCGTTGTATTATAGGATCTAGTCCATGACCTTTCCCTCCTACGTAAGGCACTATTGAACTGGGCGTTACTCATCTTTTTATCTAGAGCAGCGCTTTGCAGAAATAAATATTTGTTGAGTGAATAACATTAACTCAATAACAATAAAGATGTGTTGAGTGCTTTGAATAATATTTGTTGAGTGAATAGAGGATAGAATGGTGAATATTCTCTGTCTTAAGAGAGGTTCGGGAGGGTGTGAGATGGTCGTAGACTGCCACCAGGGAGTCCTGAGGTGACAGTTTCACTAAGGGAAGAGCAGGCGGTTTGGGAGTTTTGGCAAGGAGAGTAACTTTGAATTCCCAAATACTTAGGTTGATTCTTTCTAGGTTAACATTTCCAATCCCCAGGAAGTATTTTAGAGAGCTTTGGGGTGTGTACAGTTATCCAAATGATTGGGGGGTGTATCTGACACTTATTGAGAGGGAGACAGGGATGCTAGATGTCCCAAATGCATTGGAAAGTCCTACACCATGAAGAATTTTCCAAATCTCAAATAGCCATGGGATGTTCTGCTGGACATTCGGGCTGATGGAACACTTTTTTGTTTTTTGGTAATTATCTGAGCCTAGATCAGTGTTTCTCAAACTTTAATAGGCAGATGAATCAGTTGGGAATCTTTACACAATGCAACTCCTAATTCGGTGAGTCTGGAGTGGGGCCTGCGAGCCTGTGTTTCCAACCAGCTCCAGGAGATTTAACTGATGGGGACAGGCCTGTCCATCAGGAGCTGTGACGGCTCCCCAGGTGGTCAAGTGTGCAGTCGTGGTTGACAATTATTGGCCTAGAGCTTCACCCTGTTTACATATAAACACAAAGTATTTTTTACATGGTTTTATGTACAACGAATGTTTTAAGAACATGGCACCATGGACTTTAATTTATGTAGAACTGTTCCAAGAGTCGTTCACCATGTTGGAAAATCTAGCCTCTGATGACAATCCCAGCCACGGTATTTGAGATATTAATTCAGTCTATCTGTATTGGTAGCTTTAGAATTCACAGTGCTCTCCCTGTGTAGATAAGTTTTTGACACCTTCAGTCGGTCTCCCTTAGTATAATCAAGCCCAAACATTTGTATATTGATATACATATTTTGATCTACTTTCCTTTTATTTCTCATTTATAATACAATTAATAATTATGCTGATTTTTAAAAATATGTGGGTAGGGAGGATATTATCTGTCAATGCCTTTTTATGACATTAGTGGAGGAACTGGGTCTGATGAATTTGAAAGCTACTGGATCAGACAATGACAGGCAGGAGAGATCGTGGCAGGCCGAGGTCGCCAGGGAGGGCAAGGGCTCCGGTTACACACGGACTGAACATCACACTCTTCACCCGTAGGTCAGCAAATGGCTTAGTAAGTCTCATTTACAATTATAACTTTTTAATAATACTATAATTATAAAGTAGATGAGATTTTGTATTGTTTCTATTAATATCATGGTAAACACTTCCCTTTTAATGACTATATCGTATTCTTATAACAATGTCGTAACCATTTCTGTAATTGTAAATGAAAACCGTTTCTAATTTTTGCATCATGCATAACATGACAATACATATTTGTATGATTATAAATTCTTTTTTTAGTGGAAAGATTATTCCTTTAAGGAGAAATTGCCAGGAGTGAGATTACACGGGGAACGCCTATGAATGTGTTTATGGCTCTGCAATGTGTTGCCAAATTGCTTGCTGAACGAGCTATACCAAATGCAAGTCAGCTTTTAAAGCTCAGATTTATTTTGATACAAGATGAACATACATGTTCTATGAAACTTACCACTTATCAACTTACTTCACGATCTCCTGCATTTGAGGGGATTAAGAATAAAGATTACAACTGGTTCTCAAACTTCCTGGAAACAATATAATTTTCTTCTTAATAAATCAAGCAGTCAGATTCTGATATACAGTTTAAGAAATACTGTACACGAAAGGTTTCATCTGCACAATGCCAGAGTGGCATTATTTTGTTATTCTTGGTTTAGCAGGTATATCTCATGAAAGGCCCAAGATGAATACCTGAACACGCTCAAAGAAATTGGAGCCAGGGGTGGCCTAAGAGCACGTGGATCCCTTCCATGACGCGGATCTGCGTCAGGTGAGCTATTGCAGGATCCGAGATCCAGTGTTTTTAAAATGACCCCAGGACGTCTTCTAGTCTCAGCGAAAGTGTCTAAACCCCTTCCTTTTTTCTCCAATATACTTAAAGTCTCTGTGTAGAATTTGGAATAGCACCATTTATTGGTTATTCCACAAACGAGACACTCACCAGCATTCATTCTTGGCGTTGTTTTCGTACATTCATATTTGATTTCCTTGTCTCGAGCACTGGTTTAAACTTCCTTGAATATCCGGACATCTGTTTATTTAATTTAATGGCTGCCTCTTTTTCATATTATCTCCAGGCACATCTCTACGGATCACTGGAGGAGACTACTTCATTTCTCAAGGAGCACAAATTATGGCATTCACCAGCAGCCGGAGAGACCTTGCAGGCAGAATTTTAATTGTAGTGAGACATCAAAGAAGTTGGCGAAAAAATGGGAGAATAGATGGGAACATCCACATTTTCCTGGTGGTCTCAGGACAGGCATGGGAGATGGGGGCCACCTTAGCATTATTAGTGAAATAAAAGAAGCCCCAGAGAGTGTGGCTTAGGCTTGTCCTCTAGAGACAGCTGTGAGACTTCAGGCAAGATCTTTAACTTTCCTAAACTCAGATTTACCTTCTGCAAATGAGGTTAATGCCTATGTTCGTTGAGGCTAGAGTGACCGTTTTCTTCCTCAATCTTCTTCCTGGTGGTGGGCCCTGAAGGATGGTAAATAAAGGTGGCTGATGTTTGAAAGAACCAGATATGCACCGGGTGCCGTGGCTCACGCCTATAATCCTAGCACTCTGGGAGGCCGAGGTGGGTGGATCCCTCAGGGTCAGGAGTTCGAGACCAGCCTGAGCAAGAATGATACCCGTCTCTACTAAAAATAGAAAGAAATTAGCTGAACAACTAAAAAAATACATATAGAAAAAATTAGCCAGGCATGGTGGCACATGCCTGTCGTCCCAGCTACTTGGGAGGCTGAGGCAGGAGGATCGCTTGAGCCCAGGAGTTTGAGGTTGCTGTGAGCTAGGCTGAAGCAAGCCATGGGACTCTAGCCCAGGCAACAGAGTGAGACTCTGTCTCAAAAAAAAAATAAAAGAACCAGATATGCTTGTCATCCTGTCATTTTTTATGTTACCTCTGGTATTGTGGGGGAAACAATTAGACTTTGGACTAATAAGCAAACTTCAGATGTAATAAAATATTTAACAAGGTGGAAAGACAAAAGGCCCACATGCAAAATTCAATTTTATTTCTATAAAGGATCAGCAAAAACTTGGAAAATAAAATTGATAGAAGTAATTTGTAAGAGCACTCGAAAAACATAAAAAATAAATTTAACAAAAGACATGTAAAGTTGTACATTAAACAGTCAAAAACATTGATGAGAGAAATTAAAGAAGATCTATATAAATGGAGAAATATACTATGTTTATAGATTGGGAGACCCAATATTGTTAAGATGTCAGGTCTTCCCAAATTGAACTGTAATTTCAGTGACATCCCAATCAAGACCCCAAAAGAAATTTTTGGTAGAAATTGCCAAGCTAATTCTAAAATGTATATAGGAATCAAAGAACCAAGAATAGCCAAAAATAGTCTTGAAAAAGATAACAAAGTTGGAGGATATACCCTAACAGATTTTAAATACCATAAAGCAACAGTCATCAAGACAATGTGAGATTAGCATAAGAACAGACAAAAAAAAATCAGAGAATAAAGTCAACAAATAGACCCAAACATAGATGATCAAATGATTTTTCAATAAGCGTCAAAGCAATTCAAGAGAAAGGAAGACTCGCTTCATAAATGGTGTTGGAACAATAGGTTATCTATCTGGAGAAAAATAAACTTACACTCCAATTTCATATAAGGTGTAACACAAAAATTAATTAAGATGAATCATGAACTCAAACATAATAGCTAAAACTCTAAAAGTACCTAGAAAAAAAGATACATTATCTTTGAGCTCTTATGGTAGGTAATGATTTATTAGAGAGAACACACAAAAAAATGCTAACCACGAAAGAAAAAACTTAATAAATTGGACTTCATAAAAATTCAAATCTTCTAGTTGCCAAGAGACACTATTAAGAAAATGAACAGACAAGACACAGACTGGGAGAAAATACTTACAATACATATATTTCATAAAGAATTTGAATCTAGACTGTCTATAAGGAAAATTTCCAAATCAATGAAAAGTCAAACAATCCAATAAAAAATGGGTACAAGATTTGAACAGATGTCTCACAAAAGAGGACACACGAACAATCTATTAACATATGAAAAGATGGTCAACACCATTAGCCATCAGGAAAAGGCAAATTAAAATTCCAGTCTGATATGTCACACATACAAAAATGATTAGAATTAGAAAGACTGCCAACACCAAACGTGGGCGAGGATGTACAACAACTGGAACTCACATATATTGCTAGGGAGAGTATAAAATGAGGCAGCCACCGGGCAAAAATGTTTGGCAGTTTCTTATGAAGTTAAATATATACCCACCCTGTGAACTAGCAATTAGGTATTAACTGAAGAGAAATGAAAACATGCATTGAGCCAAACCTGTAAATGATCCAAAGGTCCAACAAAAAGAGAATGGATAAACAAATTGTGTTATATTCTTTTAAAAGAATACTTCCCAGCTTTTAAAAGAATAATTCCCAGCAATGAAAAAGAATGAAGTACTGACATGTGCAACCTAGACGAATCTCAAAAACTTCACGTTAAACAGCAGGAGCTAGATACAAGATTGAACGTACTGCATGATCGCATTTATATAAAGTTCAAGAACAGACAAAACTAATCCATGATGAAAGAAATAACGATGGTCACCCATGAGTGAGTTTCACTGGAAGGAATACAAAGGAAATTTTGAAGACAAAGGAGATGTTCTACACCTTGGTCAAAGTGTTGGTTACGTGTGTCTATATAATACATTATCAAAACTCATCAGATTGTATGCTTAAGATCTATTCACTTTATGTAAATTTTACTTTAATAAAAATGCAAAATGAATGCATGTCAATTAGAAGTCAGGCTGGGGAAACTACACGAAAGCAACTTAATTTATTTTGTTTCTCTGGTATGTGACATTTTAAAAATATGTATGTCACTTACTCAAATATTTTCTCTCCACCATCTATTCTATATACATCTTTCCGGTTTTGAGTGGCAAACCATGATTATCTTCACCTAAATAATTTCTGGGTTTGGAGGTAGAAAAGGGGAAAGCGGATACGGATTCACAGTTTTATTGATATAATAAGAGCAAACGAAGAGCTGCGAACAATGGTTTGCATTTTCATTAGTTCTAGCAAGTAGTGTTTAATTACATGCAGTTCCCAGCAGGTCTAGTTCTCTTGTCAAGACTTCACATGCTTTACCTTGGATGCTACTGTGCTTCCTGTAGATTGACCAGAATTGAAGGTTAAGGAAAAGATTGTATTGGGAGTGACGGAAAAGCCAGAGTTCTTTTCCTAAACCTTGACATTTTTAGAAATTAAAATACCTGGGAGAATGATGAGGAGGCATGCTGAGATTATGTAAATAAATGCAATGCGGTTTAAAATGACAGGTTTCTTTTTCAGACTTAAATTTCGGTGCTCCTTCATAGAGTTATAAATTATATATTGTGGATTGTTATACCCTTCCTTTTTATATGCTCAGTTTCTGGAAGTTCATTTCTTCATCTTGGTCTGAGGAACCTTTGTAGGTAACTGGGTTGGACTTAGCCGAAAAACGAAACACGGGCAGGATTCTTCTTTTACTTCTTGTTTACCAAGTGCCTTAAAAAAATCTGATATCATTAGGTAGGAACATGGCATTATTTAATCTGTGGAATTCTAATGGGATAGTGAACCCCTCCTTTTTTCTAAATTTGTAGACTACTTTTTTTTAAAGCAGTTCTAAGTGTATAGAAAAATTGAGAAGAAAGTACAGAGAATTCCCGTATAACCCTCCACCCCACCCTAGATTCCCTATTATTCAACATCTTGCATTAGTGTGGTACGTTTGTTATAAGTGATGAGCCAATAGCGATGCATTATTATTAACTAAAGTCCATGGTTTACGTTAGTGTTCACTGTTGTACATTCCATGGGTTTGGATGAATGTACAATAGCGCGTGTCCACCGGTACAGTAGCATACAGAGCATTTCACTGCCTTAAAAATGCTCCGTGCTCTACCTATTTATCTCTCCCTCTCTCCCCGAAACCCTGGCGACCACTGATCTTTGTACTGTCTCCATAGCTTTGCCTTTTCCAGAACGTGATATAGTTGGATTCATATAGTATGTAGCTTTGCAAACTGGCTTCTTTCACTGAGCAATATGCATTTACGATTCCTCAGTATCTTTTACGGCTTGGTGGCTTATTTCTTTATATTGCTGAATAATATTCCATTGTGTAGATGTACCACAGTTTGTTTATCCATTCATCTAAGGATATCTCAGTTGTTTCCAAGTTTTGGCAGTTATGAATAAAGCTGCTGTAAGCATTCCTGTGCAGGTTTTTTTGGTGGACATAAAAGTTTCCAATTCATTTAGGTAAATGCCAGGGAGCATAATTACCCTTCTTTTCAATAAACTTTTATATCTGGTATCCATAGCTTGATAAATTGTAATTTGTCCCTCATAGCTAACTCCTGTGCCCCTCCAAATTTCTTTCCCTTAATACAGTTTAAGTGTCTGCCACCTACGAATCACACAGAATGCCAGACACAGGTCAGCCACCACCCGAAAAACAAGAAAGCGCTTTCAATTCTTGTAGGAGCTTCCCTGATACACTGATGCTCTTTGATGGAGGTGGTCCATGAAACAGCCCATGCGCTATTTCTGCAGGTGAATGTTAAGTGATGCCCAAACGTACAGCCTTGTCACTGGGTCCTGCAATCACATCCATGTGTGTAGCACAAGTTTTGCTTTTCCTTTGATGATGGCCCAGTCTGTTTATTCCAGACAGAGACACCATCTAAGGGGGAGAGAATGATGACTTCGGACTTCATAGCCTCCTTAAATGAGTGTGATCTTGGGAAAATTACTCAGCCCTTTTGATCTTCAGAGTCCTCATTTGTGAGATGGGGGTAATAACAGCCACCTTGCAAGGTAGCATTGAGGATTAGCGGTGATATGTGAACACGCCTGGCACACGGCAAGCAGTCTGTCACTGGTATGGTCGTGGGGATGATTCGTAAAAGCTGTTCGGCACGGCCAGTATATAACCCAGGGGGAGTGGGTGCTTCGTGTTTCAATGGGGACATTTTATCTGAAAAGTTCTAATAATGAATGACGAGCACACATAAATATATGTCCCAATAGCCTCCCTTCTCCTGGCCATTGCCGTCCACTCACACTTAAAAGCATTCAGAGCTTT
This sequence comes from Indri indri, assembly GCA_004363605.1. Lineage (NCBI taxonomy): Eukaryota > Metazoa > Chordata > Mammalia > Primates > Indriidae > Indri > Indri indri. Next base: position 233,198 of record RJWJ010000025.1, on the reverse strand, counting down.
CTCCTTGTCACTATGTCTAATTCTCTTACTGACCTGCCAGCAGGGTTTCTCCCCAGGCATTTGGGTCCCCTCCCGATGTAAGAGACTAATAAATAAGCATTTTTTTTGTCCATTCCCGTTCCCCATCCTATTGTCGTCATGGTCCGTGTCCTTCTCCATGCCCGTCTCAGGCTTCCTAATTGTTCCACAAAGCTTCATTCACGGCATGCTCCAGTCCGCAGAGTTCGTGACAACCCCCTTCTTCCCTGACACCCCAGAATACTTGGCAACTGGCCATCCATGAGCTCACATTCACATACTCTTCTTTGTCGTTGCTGTTAATCAACCTCGGCAAGCTCTTGCAGTGAAGGACCTCGACTTCTGTTTCTTGGACTCCATGCAGTGCCCTATAGCTGCTTAATTAATTGATGAATTAGTTAGTTTTGACTCGATTCCAGAAACTAAAACGTATTTGGCAGCTCAAACCCGTAAAGTTATAATGGATTTCTTGTCTACTTTGAAATAAAGAGGATGTTCATTTGCCCAGGAAAGGTTCAGTTTTATCTGGAAGTAAGAATATGGATTTATTAAATATCTCTGGAAAGCCCTTCTGGTTGGGTAGCTGTGTGCTGTGGTTTTGCTCTCTGGGCAACTGGAGTTGTCTGCAGATCAGCTGGGATTGATGCTCAACCTTGGCTATCGGTTGTGGCGTCTACTACACCTCTGTTGACTCCATCATCTCCTAGGGGGCTCAAGCTTAACACCAATGACATCAGCTCAGGTGACACATAATTAGGAGAAAAATCCTTTTTACACCCAAAAGTAACATAAGGAATTCCAAATCCAAACAGAACAGAGTTGTGGATGATTTCGTCCTTGTGTTCCTACCATTCTCTCCACTCTGTCCACCAGAACAGCTCAGTGCCTGGGTGTCCTCTAAGCCCCTTTCACTGCTGTCGTTTGTGACACCGGCCATGTGTTTTGCTGGAGGGGACACTGAGTAACAAAGGTAGTAACCGAAGGGTCAGTGCAGGTTATCTGCAGGACACTCATGATGAGCCCTGAGCCTGAGTGAGTCTAGAAAGCAAAGGAATATTCCATGCATCCACCCACCTCACCTCCCTTTCCTCCCCTCCTTCCAGGGCATGCTTCCCCTGTGAGGGGTCACAGCTGCCTGGCAGGGGCTGGCTGAAATCAGAGAAATCCTGGATTTAGCTGTTCCGGAAAAGTGACCTAGTCTTTGAAGAATAATCAGGACATAACTAAATACAAGTAAAAAGCTTCGAGTTGTTCTGTTCTCTCTATAATGGGTATTCGCTGGTGTGATGGTTATTTTTGTGACTATTGCTTTATCTGCATTTTGACGAGCGCTGGAAACACTACCTCGGGGCAACTTAAATGAAAGTCTGTTTTCCAGGATGGAGTCAACCGGCAGAAATTTCCACTGTTCATCAAATCTGGTGTAAATCGTTTGCCCGAGCTGGAAATTTCTGGGCCCTGGGTGTACTCTTGGAGAAATAACGGCCATTGCTCCAAGGAGAAAGTGGTTAAGACAGCTAACGGAGATGTCAAGCTCTTATCTCGTACGACTGAGGCATGGACAGATAGCCCAAACCACCCGAGAAGGAACAGCATTCAGCTGCGCTGGGAACCAGGCTTCCCAGCTTTTGCACTATTCGCTTAGTTTTCCCGGCGCGGCTCTGCAAAAACAACCCGCTCCTTCCCCACACCCCTGGCCCCTCTGGCTGCTTTATCACACCCGTGCTGAAAGAAAAGTGTCTGTGCGTACTGTTTCTCTTCATTTGGCTTCAGGGATTTCCCTTTGATTTGGAAAGAATTTTTCAAATTCCGCTATAAAATATACAGGAGAGAGAGAGAGAGCGCTGCAGGAATGTGCAGTGGTGTTGACATTTCTGCCAAATAACGAGCCGAGGGTGAATTATCTCTAGTATCACGTATGTCAAGGATCAATGATTATAAATCCAAATTATCAGTGGTGTCGTTCGCCGTGGATTTGGACCACGTGGTCTAGTTTTGTCTCCATCCTCCGAGACATTAAAGCAGAGCCAGTGTCCAGCAGGTTCCTGCAAGACACTGCCAGCTCCTCCACGGGTCCTCCCTGCGCTCTCCCTGTCCTGCCCGGAGTATTTACGGTGACTAGCGGGTTATCTCCTCTTTGGCAGCCGGCCCTGCCTTCCTGTCCAGAGGAAGGGCCCGCACTGGCGTTTGCAGACAGAGGCTCACTGGAGTGTCACTAAAGGAGAGGGGGTGGGGCCAACAGGGCTTTAAAAAGGAAAGGGGAGTCGTTGCACTTTTCCAAACGAGAAACCGTGTTTGGGGAGGAATCATTCGTATCTGCATATTTCTTCTTTCAGTCTCATCCAACGGTTGTGGCTGGAACTTTCCAGCAGTTCTTTCCTTTCTTTTTCTAAGCCTTTGCCTGTCACAGCGACGTCAGCCGCAGGCCTCCAGAGCGGGCTGTTAAACTCTGTGAAATCTGTCATAAGGGTGTCAGGTATTTCTTAACTGGCTTCCAGAAAAAACTGAGATAAAGAAATCTTTCCTGCAGCGGCCTGGCGGGCTGCACTCAGAAGCTCTGGGAGTGCAAGAAGGAGCCGGAGGGCGAGAGCCCAGCCGCAGAGTCAAAGATGCCCCAGGGCTGGGGGCCAGCCTAGGTGGCCGTGTGTGGGCTCAGACACTCACACACACACACAGACACCTTGCCCAGGCTATGCCAGAGCAAAATCAAGTTATTTTCTAGTGAAAGCTCAAACCCATCACAGTCATGCTGCTCTTACTGATCCTTCTGTTGCCGGTAGTCTGCAAACTCAGTTTTGTCGGTCCGTCAGCACTGCAGCGCTGGAACTGTCCAGAAGCTCCTCCGGCTGGCAATGCAACTCCCACCTGCCTGGGTGAGTAATCTGGCAAAAGGTATTCACAGCCCCCGGGGACTGCCCTTAGACACCTGTTCGAGCCGTCTTGTATACGCAGACATTTTTTGTTTTTCTGATTTGACTTTGGGTGTGCATATTTGCTTACTTTTTGTTTTCTGATGCATGTTTATGTTCTTATTGGCCGTTAGAGCTCATCTGCTACCAACTGTAAAAACCCATGGTTGTCAAACTGTTCTGTGTGTGACGATGTCCCATTTTAAACTAGCTGAGCATTGCTTTTCACAGAAGTCTCAGTTTTTATTCTGACGTGAGGAGTAACTATCACTTAGTTGAACAGCTTTATATTGGAAATTAGGGAAACAGACGGTTTTTTGTTTGTTGATTGGAAACTGTCTCTATTTAAGCCATAAAGAAAAAAAAAATCCTTCCCTCTGAGAACTTTGTGTAAGAATTCAGAAGTTGCTAACGATAAGTGAAAAATGGCAGGGGACTTGTGAACAAAGGTAATCATGAAAATTAACCTAAGTTTCAAGTTTACCTCCTTGCCTTTCTTCCCACTCTGGCTGTTTCTCGAGCCCTGACACAACGCCAGTTTTTTCGGTAACAGGTGCGTGGTAACTGAGAACGGCTAAGAAATGACAACGGGTAAATAAGCCACATCCCTCTCATATTAAACGGGGTTTTAACCAAGGGAAAATGGGATAATTTACCAAATGCAAGTTACAATCCTGCCAAAGGATCTGGCCTGAAAAAATTCTCTGTCTCCCTGTTAACTCACTTCTTTAATCCCTGGGTGGGTCTGCCAACTGCTGCTCAGACCAGGCGCCATTTCCATCTGCCGGAGGGTACAAGCAGCCCTGACCTTCCTTTCCTATCACCTTGCCCTTTTGAGATAGGGTCTGGCTCCCAAAAAGAGGTAGATCAAGGGAAACACAGTAAAGTTTCCGAAAGAGAAACCTCTGGAAGACAGTACAGGATAGCTTGAATAAAGAGAACAGAACTGAGCCCAACCTCCAACGCTGGGTTGCCGTCCCGGCTCTCCCATTAAGGAAGTTCCGGACAAGGAAATCAGGTGCTCCGGCTCAGACTCTCAGGACGCTGTTACCAGGCGCTGCTCATTGTAACAGGTGAGCAGAACCCTAGGGTATTTCACGGAAGGACTGAATTCTAATTATCTCTGTTTCCAGCACCTAGAACATTTTTGCTTTCACAGTATGTACTCAGTAAATTCTTGCTGAATGAATGAGGAGTCTTTCCTTGAACTGAGAAGCACAGAGTCCTAGAGAGCAGCAAAAAAAGGGAGTGACAAATGACAAAAGGGACCCAGGAACCTCTTGCTCAGCTGTTGGAGGCAGAAGTAAAAGCTTTTGAATAGAGTTACATGAAGTGGACTGGAGCCTCTCTGGGTGGGAGAATTTTCCCTTGAGTAGCTGGCAAACGAGTAGGGTTGGGCACCGCCATCTGCATGGGGGTGAGGGTGATGTTGAGGGCCAGTCGCGCAGCCAGTGGCCGGGCAAGAAGAGCCCAGGTTGCTGAAGCACAACCTAAGAGAGGAAAGAGATTACAGAAATGAACGTTTGGGAGTGCCTTTGGGTCTCGGAACAGCCTCATTCCTGCTGCACAGCAAGCCTGGCCTTTGCAATCCTCGCCACACTGGCTGGGGCTCAGAAGGGTCTTCACGGAGGCAGGTTGCAGCAAATAAGCATGCAGCCCAGGACAGAGACAGTGAGTTAGGGAGACTGTGTCACAGAGTGGAAGGAACACAGGTTTTAGAAGCAGCAAACCTCATTTCAAATCCGTGCTACCTACCTACCAGTTGCGTTATCTCAGGATATTGCTGGGAAATAACACCCCTCCTTTTAGGATTGCTGTGGGGATCACGTGATAACACCCGAAATGCACCAAGCACAATGGTTAGCGGAGTGTGCCTAACACATGTCCTCTTGGGCTCCACGTTGGGGCTACATCTCTTTGATCAAGTCATGCCATGAGATGCCTTATCTGAACGGTGCGGCGACATGAGGTGTGGAATGTCTGGATGCCACTCTGTGACTCCTTGCCTCTTTGCTCCCTGTTTCTTGCAAGTTTAAATTCCGTACTCTACACTCCCTGTCTCATGTTAGCTGATAACCGCCCAGTCACCCTCCGTGAGCCTCTGCATTTCAGAGGATAGTGTTTCTTTCTCCGCTTTAAATAGATACTGTACCATCATCTGTGTTCCCCCTATTTAAATTCTACTTGCCCTTGGCATTGAGACAGACCCCGTCTGTGGCCAACCTGACCCAGCAGGAAGAATGCTTTGTGCCCTAATGAGATTCAGGTAAACCGATGCAAGGTTGTCACTCATGTGACTGCCACATAAACCAAGTGACAGCAACACAGAGTTTGGTTTTCTTTCCATTCCCCTCTCCCTCTCTTTCTAAATTGACTGTGTATTCTGTTAGCGTGTCTCTGAGCTAGCAGGTGAGGACAGCAGTAAAGAAAACTGCTGGCAAGTGGCTTCTGAACTTTCCAGCCTGTTTACCCTGGAGGACTCATATCAGTTGAAAAAGGAACTGTTCCTGCTTGACGTCTGTACCTGCATTATGCATACGAACTTTCTTGGTAAATAAAGGGTGAGGAAGAAGGCTAGCCTCAGAGAGCCGGCTGCAGGAGGGACCCAGGGCAGCACCAAGTTAGCCAACAGGGTAGATCGCTTTGAACAGTAAACAGTGAAATCACTGATTTCAGCACCAGCTAAGGCCTGGTCGGCTTCCCAATTATGTGCAAACCGGAGTAATTCCCAGACGAGAATCTTGTTTGTTTTTTTCAGCCAGACTTATGCAAAACTTTTTAAAAAATCTACCTGCAGAGAAATTACAGAAATGATCTTTTATGGACAACACGTGAATGGAAACCATGTCCCAAATGTCCAGCGGTTTTGGTCTTCCAGGCGCAGGGGAGCTTAGTGGTAAAGAGCATGAATCTTGGAGACGTGTGACCCGCCTGGGTTCGAATTCCACCGCTGCTGCTTGTGAGCCATGTTTCTCCTTTTCCTGACTGTAAAATAAGGACAATTACGCCCTCTTTCTAGGCTGCTGTTGGCACTGTGTTGATGCATTCATTTTCAGTGCTGGCTGCGCGACAGAATCACCGGTGCCCAGGTCACCACCCCAGGCAATCTGGATCCGTCTTCTCTGCACGTGGCCTCTAGCCCTCATTTTTTAAAGCGCTTTCTTGGTTCTAACTGGCAGCCTGGGTTTAGAACTACTAAGTTAACGTGTAAACCGTACAAACAGGGCCTGGCATATAATAAGCACTCAACAAGCCTTAGCTTCTATCAATATTTTTATTGTTAAAATTATTTTTACGGGTGGTAATATTTGGCAGTATTTTCTAAATGTGGCATGGTTTCTCCTACAATCATTGAACACTTTTTCACATGGAAAAATACCATATTGAAAAGCCCAGTTGATAGTTTTATAGCATTAAAAACTGTACCAACATAATTATGTAACTCATATTTCTGTAATCAGGAGAAATGTTTATTAAAATTCAAGAACATAGCAACGTGATCTCGGAGTGGGTGCCCTTATAGAACTGTAGCTCTGGGGTTTGTCTTTCTATTACACCAACCGATTTAAAAAAATTCCATTCGGTGCAAATTAAAACTGTTAGATTTCTTATTGGTAGTAATTTTAACAACAGTGGAAAACAAACCACTTGAAAACGATAGTGATTATTTCAATTTTTTGCGTATGTTCCCCATGTTTGCAACCCCTTTCTCTAAGATTTTTGAAGCTTAAAAGAAATGGTAAATTAGCTCATGAAATGAATTTACATTTTGGGGCTAGTTTGGGGTTGTCCAAGTATTTGACATTCCCTTCAGAAGTTAGAAAGTGAGAACCACTTGCTTGTGTTCAGAGTAGAGCCAGTAATTGATCGCTTCCATCAAAAGTAAATGGACCAGTAATTTGGCTCAACTAAATGAGAAACCTGACTTTATCTTCTACAAATCTGCCTTTATGAAAAGCCATTTGAAACAATTCCTTGTGTAGTATGGTTGGTTGTTTTTTTAAATCGGTAGTCTCCAAACTCTATTCCATCTGTGACATAATTGAAATGTGAGCATATGCTCCCAATAAACGTTTATTTACCAATTACATACATGTAATATGCACATTATACATATGAGCATAGGTATATGTAAACAAACATATGTATAATGAGCATTATACAACACATAATATTTCTAATATTTTCTTTCTACATAATAGTGAACCATCCTACACAACCTCTATGTGGTATACACCTTCCTTGGGAGAGAGTGTTTTGTGTTTTTTTTATTATTTGTTTATTTATTTATTTTTTGAGATGGAGTCTTGCTCTGTCACCTGGGCGAGAGTCCCGTGGTGTCATCATAGCTCCCAGCAACCTCAAACTCCTGGGCTCAAGCAATCCTCCTGCCTCATCCTCCTGAGTAGCTGGGAGTACAGGTGTGTGCCACCATGCCCGGCTAATTTTTCTATTTTTAGTAGAGATGGGGTCTCTTGCTCAGGCCGGTCTCGAACTCCCGAGCTCAAGCAGCCCTCCCGCCTCAACCTCCCAGAGTGCTAGGATTACAGGCGTGAGCCACCCGCGCCCAGCCAAGAGACTGGTTTAGAAAAGAAATAAAATAGTAGAACAAACGTTTACCTTTTCTTCACTATTAGTTCTGCTCCTTTCATTTAAGGTGCAGAAGATGTAAGCAAAAGGATTGCTAGGTGGTTTTTGTTGTTGTTGTTTTTTTCCCGAATAAATGGGAGTTACTCCCAGTGAATGACTTTTCTCAGAGTATATACTGGTAGAAATAAAAACGCAGTGTGGTCGTGCTGAGATTCTTCCAGAAGGACCAGAAGGCCAGGATATACCCCTGAGGAGGGGCTGGAGTTTCAGAAATACCAAAGCCCGATGGCCTGCCCAGGTCCCCGTGGCTTGGGATATTTAAGTTAAAATGGCCTGCGCCTCCATCCTGTGTTCCGGGCAAACTCAGTGTCTCTCCCCTGTGTTGGAAGAGTCCTGGGGGTGGGGAAGGTGATGAGGAAGGAGCGGCTGTGTCCCCCCTGGGTCTCCCACTGAATTATCGATCCACTCTGTGTGTCGTTTCCCCCCTGTGCTGATCCCCTTCCCACACCCCACACCCAGAGGTGAACCTCGCAAAAAGCGTGACACGTGCCTTGCTGTGTTAGCTCCTGGTGACACGAAGCCATCAGGACAAGCAAGATATGCGAACACGGGTAGCCCAAACCTGAAAACGACTTTTTATAATTTTTGCAGTTGTATTCAGAGGTATGATATTTAAGACCGCGTTTACAAAATGTAATGATAAAAAGAAGCCTCTCTCGAGGTTTCTTGCAATATAGCGAAAGAGAAAGAGCCTCAGACTATTGGCAAAGCAACTGTTCTCCTACTTCCTGTGGCAGTAAAATATTGCTAAAATAATACATGGGAAACCACAGACAACAAATTAAAATGTGTTCCCTTGTCAGCAAATACTGCCGAGAACGGCACAGAAAGCATCGCTGGAAATTTGATGAAGTATGTACTAAAAAATTACACAGTTGAGTGAAAGTAAAGGTGTTTCTAATATATCTTAGCTTATAGTATTTTCTAGAAACTAATAGCCAACACTTGCTGAGAACTCACTGTGTCAGGTAAGATTCTAAGCACTTCATGTGAATTAATTTATTTATTCTTTATAATAATCCCATAAGAGACTAGTATCCCCATTTTATTTATTTATTTATTTAGAAGCAGAGTCTTACTCTGTCGCTGGGGCTAGAGTGCAGTGGAGAGTGCGGTGGCGTCAGCCTAGCTTACAGCAACCTCAAACTCCTGGGCTCAAGCGATCCTCCTGCCTCAGCCTCCTGAGTAGCTGGGACTACAGGCGTGTGCTACCACACCCAGCTAATTTTTCTATGTTTTGTAGAGAAGGGGGTCTCACTCTTGCTCAGGATGGTCTCAAACACCTGGCCTCAAGCGATCCTCCTGCCTTGGCCTCCCAAAGTCTAGGATTATAGGCACTACGGAACATCGCTGATATAGTCACTCCTCACAAGACTGAACTAGTCTCTTAATAACGCTATTGGATGGGGAGTAACCATGGAAATATTTGTCCTACAGGCTTTCCACAAAGTACCTTGAAACAGAGTTCTTAAGAGAACAATCCAATGTTACATGTTATTCTTTTTCAAAAAGGACAAGTGCTTAAAATTTTCACTTTTTTTTTTGTGATTACAAATGGATGTGGGCTGGGCACGGTGGCTCACGCCTGTAATCCCAGCACTCTGGGAGGCCGAGGCAGGTGGATTTTTTGAGCTCAGGAGTTCAAGACCAGCCTGAGCAAGAGCGAGACCCCGTCTCTACTAAAAATACAAAGAAATTAGCTGGACAACTAAAAATATATAGAAAAAATTAGCCGGGCATGGTGGCGCATGCCTGTAGTCCCAGCTACTCGGGAGGCTGAGGCAGGAGGATCGCTTGAGCCCAGGAGTTTGAGGCTGCTGTGAGCTAGGCTGACGCCACGGCACTCTAGCCCGGGCAATAAGAGAGTGAGACTCTGTCTCAAAAAACAAACAACAAAAAAAAACCCCACAAATGAGTGTGTAACAGCACATTAAAGATTCCGAGAAGTCTTGTTGAAAAAAAACAAACGAGCTTAATTTTATACGACCCGCTAGTCTCAGGTAGTCTCCTGAGGACCTGGGAGTGAGCTGTTCGGCTTGAAGGTGAATGCAGCCGGGGTAGGCTGGGAGCTATTTTCTGCTCTAGGTGACACTTTTCTACCCCTCCTTAGGGTCTGGGGTGGCGCTCTTCATTCACATTTTTCAGGAAGCAAAATGAGCCTCGGAGGATTCTTCACAGAATTAAGACTTAAATCCAAATCTCCTGGCTCCCTTTCTGGGTGTATTAGTTCTGAATCACCTGGCTTCTCTCTCTCCCCTGCCCTGAATTTTTACCTTAGTGAATAAGTTCAGAGGAAAGCTGCGATTGCCCCAAAGGTAACTCTGTCCTTGTAAGTACCGTAGTCTTTTGGAGTGAAATGAAACCTTCTGCGCTTCATAAAACACAAGATACTGTTCAGGTCGGCACCCTGGGAAGCAGGTTCACAGGGGCGTAGCTGAGGAGGCGTCGGGCTTTCTTACGCAGGTTCATCACTGTGGGGCCTCGTTCTGTCCTCACAGTGCCTTTGAATCTTGAGGGTCCAGCAGCTCTCTCTTTTTGCTGTCCCCAGACTCAGGGCAAGGAGGCTGTGGTGGGGAGGGCAGGTGTCAGGTTGGCTGAGAGAAGACCAGGGTTTCTTGTCACTCTGGTTGTGGTTACCATTTACACGTCAACTAGCTCTCGGGAGCTTTTGCCCCCAAGGTCCCGCAGAAGACAATTTCTCTCCCCACTCACCCGTGTGGGGCCACTCCCACCTGTTCTGTTTCTGCCACCCGCTTTCGACCCGAGCCTGCTTTTTCTAACTGACTTCCTGGGCCTTGGAGGCCCAGTCCTTTGTAGTCACCAACCAGAGCCTTGACGTGCCCCAAACATTCCGGACTCCTTCCCGATTCCCTACTAATCCCTAGGTTGAAAAGTCAGAGGTTCCCGTTGATTTGCTCTGACCTGTTTGCTGTCTTTGGGTTTGTGTTCCTTAGAAATGATGTTCCATTTTCTATGCGCTTCCCTCTTACTGAACTGCACTCAAAATAAACCCGGTAGGTTTCGACATGGGAAAGCTTTGGCTGTTCAAACACGCACACCTGCCAGCATTCACATCCACGGATTGTGCTGCACACCGATGTTTGCAGAGTCTTTGACAGATCTGAAAAACACTCCCTTATCTATCATTTTCAGTGGTAGAACAGAATAAGGACTATTTCACCAAGCCTAATTCTCGAAGTGTTTCATTTTCTTTTAAATCATATTAGATTTCATTTCTACAAATACAGCCCGGGCCCTGGTTTGCCTAAAATGATGCCGACAGTGTAGGAAAAATGAACAGTGTTTGGAGAGAAGTGGAATTAGAATGGGTTACACAAGTAAAATGAAGATCGTAATGTCTTGGCACATGACAACCCAGACCAAGGCAGGAAAGAGCCGGAGAGCACTGGTCTGGGAGGACAGTACCTGGGTTCTAATTCCAACTCCACCACCCGCTAGCGGTGGGACTTTGGGAAACATCATTGAATTTCCTCTTTTTAACCAGATCTATGTTTTCCAGGTTCACCAAGACAAGAGAACCATCCAGAGGGTCTTCAAACACCAGATTCGTAGCCCTCAGCCCAGCCATACTGAATTATGGGAATCTCAAGGGCAGGGATACGCAACACACACACACACACACACACACACATGCCCTCTCCTGTGTGATTCTTTTGAACAAACAATTTGGGGAAACACTGAATTAGGAAATGTCTAGCGTCTTCCAGTTCTAGGATGCTATGATTTGCCCTTGGATGGGCAAAATCTGAACATCAAATGTAGTAATTATTCATACTTGGACTTAGTATTTTCATGATTATTCTATATTTGTTTTTTGAGAAATTAATGCTATGATTTGTGTTTTATGGATTTAAGTATCTTCAGATTTCTCTTTTCTCTCTGATTTATTGACTAATACCTGGCTCATCTAGTTCACGGTGATATACTGAGGATAAACAAGGTCCAGATGTGAAAATTTATTATTATTATTACTGTTAGTAAAATAACTACCATAGAATAGGCTCTTCTTTTATGAATATGATAGATCTGTTAGTCTCTATGGATTTGTTCATACTGGTAAAAGCCCAGAAAAATAAAAAACACAATTATTTCTTCATTAATTTATTGACTTATTCAAAATTTTTGATTACCTATTATGTACAAAGAATTGCACTCTGTTCCGGGATAAAGAATATTAAAATGTTTAGAGTGTCTTTCCTTTCTCCTTTTTTAAATGTGGAAACCTCCTATTTAGTAATACTTTGAAATAGATAAAATGTTCTAAGGATCTCACCAAATGTATCAATGTATTAGAAAATTAATAGTATGTGTTAGACACCTGTATTCAGTTTATAGGGAGTGCACAGTACACATTTCAGAGAGGACTCCTGGCAAAATCCACAGGCTTGTAGTAATCGGTGGCGTATGAATTACTAGCTACGAGTTTGAGAGCTTTTTCTGAGTGTCTTCCTTTTCTCCATGGTTCACTGCTCTGTTAGAGACGAGTTATACCCACGTTCCAGTCCTGGGGTTCAAATCCAAACAGTCGTGCAACCTGTGTAGTGAAATCCTGATTGTGGGAACAAGCAAAGGCCAGGGATATACACGCAGTCCTCCACAAGGAATCAAATACTTTCACATTTATAATTTCCTTTCCTTTCCTCCACAATCCTCTGATCAAGGCAGAGGGGTCCTGTGAGATGTCCAGAGGAGCTGGTGGGCCAGGCCTGGAGGGGAGGCCTCTGGGAGTCTATAGCTGGAGTGGCAATGGGGGCTGGGCCCCCCCACGGCTGCGCAGAGGGCTCGCGTTGTCACAAAGACAAGGGAAGAGTGATTTGAGCTAATTCCCTTAGACATTTATTTATTTATCTATTTATTTATTTATTTTTTTGAGACAGAGTCTCACTGTGTTGCCCAGGCTAGAGTGCTGTGGCGTCAGCCTAGCTCACAACAACCTCAAACTCCTGGGCTCAAGCGATCCTCCTGCCTCAGCCTCCCGAGTAGCTGGGACTACAGGCATGTGCCACCATGCCCGGCTAATTTTTTCTATATATTTTTAGTTGTCCAGCTAATTTCTTTGTATTTTTAGTAGAGATGGGGTCTCGCTCTTGCTCAGGCTGGTCTCGAACTCCTGAGCTCAAGCGATCCGCCCACCTCGGCCTCCCAGAGTGCCAGGATTACAGGAATGAGCCACCGCGCCCGTCCACCTTAGACATTTATGCCGGCACCTTTTTCAAACTCCTGATCTTACAGTTCTCCTTGCCTCTCGTATCGTTATTCCGATATATTCTCTAAAGTGGAGTTAATGTTTTCTGACTCTAGAACATAATCCCTGAGTAAGAAGGTGGTAATCCGTTGTTTTGTTTACTCCCTAGAACAATAAACACGTCTATTGAGTCCCATTAAGGTCTTCAGGTTTAATGTTAAAGCAGAATACAGTATGCGCAGCAGGGAAGCAAGAATGTCTTAGAATTCTCTTTCGGTTCCCTACTCATCCCAGTGATTTGCCGTTTTCTAAAGGCGGAGTGGCCAGAGCCTCCTCACCCGTGATCAGGAGCGACCAAGGAAACTAATTTGACTGCAGGGAATGAAACCCTCCCCTGGAGTCCTCTTGCATCAAAGCAAGCTCTGTGTGGAGTCTGCCAGTGATTAGTACTGAGGTTTCCAAAGAAGGGATCAGGTTCCCAAGCAGATGGGGAGTATTGGGGTGTCAGAGTGGGTAGGTGGCCATCCCCTGGGATAGGAATCAACCCCAGCTATAGGGTGAGGGTACCACAGGAAGCCCTGTGTGAACTAAGAAATCCGGTGAGGCCCACTAGCTGGATTTAGCAAATAAAAATGCAGAGCTCACAGTTACATTTGAATTTCAGGTATATAGAGAATAATTTTTTAGTGCAAGTACGGCCCATGCGATACATATGCAATTCAAATTTAGCCAGGCATCCTGCATTTTATGTGGCAAAGCTAACAGGGTCTAAATATTTCAGAACGTTCAGCATTTTAATTTTTCCTGCTTTCACTTAAGACCTCCCTTTAGTTTTCACCATCTTCGAGGTCATCACCCTGAAGACTCCAGACATAGGTAAGACTACAGAGGGAGGAGTCCATGTCCAAGATGATAATATCAGTAATTTCAGTTCCAATTTATATAATTAAAATTTACATCTGTATACATCCTTTCCATAATAGGGCAGTGAGAAGTTTCTTTTTGAACATTAAAAGGCATTTTATAGAGAAGAGTAAAAAGCACCTTTCTCTTCCAATAGTTCACTTTTCATAGTTCGGCAATGCTCATTTCTTATAATCGGTTTGTGGAGAAGATAATTTATAAAATTGATTGCGAACCTCTACGGAAACTCTTTATTCCCTATACAACTGACTTGATTTAAAACATAAAACCAGGAATTAAATATTATTTCTGCTTGTATTAGCTGTCATATGGAAGTTTCGTTTTGTTTTTTTTTTAATCAGAGAAAGAATTGAAAATATGCAGTTTGGTTTCTTTCTTTCCGCTCAGGTCCTGCACCCTTCTTAATTTTCTCCCATGGAAATAGCATCTTTAGGATTGATTTGGAAGGAACAAATCATGAGCGATTGGTGGCGGATGCCGGCGCCTCGGTGATCATGGACTTCCATTACAACGAGGAAAGAATCTATTGGGTGGATTTAGAAAGACAACTTTTGCAAAGAGTTTTTCTGAATGGGTCAAGGCAAGAGGTAAATTGCCATTACCCCTGGCATTCAAGGGATTTTTGTACAGGCTGACAAATGTAATGTATTGAATTCTTATCATCTAGATAAATGAAAGTTGCATTACGGTTCAAATGTAAGTATTTATTTATCTGCACCTGTGGTAATATTATGGAATAGGACCACACATTGTTATTCAGAAGCCCCCAAGGGAGAAAGTGAGGATAGGAATGTATTATAATTTTGAAAATATTTAAGTTTATTAAATCAGATCACCACTTTATGCTTAAGACAGATTATTCGCATGATCATTTTTCGATATTTGCATGATACCTCAGTGGTTCTCAGCTGGGGGAGGGGGCAGTGATTTTTGTCCCTCGGGGGACATGTGGCAATTTCTGGAAACAGTTTTGGTTGTCACAAGTGGGTAGGGTAGGAGGGTGGAGGTACCACTGGCATCTGGTGGGTAGAGGCCAGGGATGCTGCTAAACACCTTTCAATATGCAGCACAGCGCCATAATAATGATCCAGCCCAAAATGCCAATAGTGCTGAGACTGAGAAACCCTGTTTTATCCGTATAAAATTTGTTATGGGTTTTGTCACCTGGCATGTAGGAAGAAAAATGTTTTTCTTTTTATTCTCAAGGTGTTTGCTCTCCAGAAAAAAAACAAAGCAGAGGACAGATGTAAAGTGTTTTACTTCAAGTTGATACAAAAATCCTTAATCTTTCTTTTTAGCTGGTAGAATGCTTAAATGAGTCCCAGGAGGAATGTTCTCTCAAATCTTTGGAGATGGATTACAAAGAGCACGTGACTAGAAAAACTTCAAGCATTTATTCCCAACACAAAGTACCCACTGTTTTTTTTTTTTTTTTCCCCCAACCAAAACTTTCTCCCTCCAATTATTCTTAAAAGCTTCAATTAGGTGCTAATCTGTTTTATCAGGTCTCTAATACTTGCTAATCTCACTTTTAACAAGGATGGCTATTCATGACTCTCCAGCCTCCTGGTAGTATAGTTGCAAAATCTTGAGTCTAAGAACCTGGAAGGTTTCTTTTCATAGAACAAGAAAAACTTCAAATAGTTATGAATTTATGTCATTAGGAAAGGATTGGCCTGATGCCCCAAATTTCACCATTAATATTCCTTCGGGTTAAAACATTGTTTGTAAAGGGCAACTGTTAAAACACAAACAATTTACCCGGGTGAGCTACTTTATGAATATATTAGCAATTGATAAAATGGGTTGGCTAGATTTCTCCGTGTGAGATGTAGGAATCGCACAGGCTCATGGGATTTGCTTTCAGCCCAGCTCCAAGTTCAGGAATGTCACGTGGGTAGCTGGGACTCTGCCGTGGTGGGAATGTTTACACCGTGGAAATCTGCAACCGTGCAAATCAGGGCTTCTGCCCACCTTGCAGCCTCCATCCTCTAAGAAGACCAGTTTACCTGCCCAGAGCTGGAGTTGGGAGATACGAAAGGTTTTTGTTCAGTGGTTTTTAGCATGAGAGAGCAGGGAGCAAGGTTGCAGGTGCGTACGGAGAAGCCCTGCTACTCTGGCCAGGGCACGAGGGCACACATGACAGCGGAAAGGATGGAGGAGAAGGAGCAGGAAGAAAAAGGGAGGCCCTAACGAGAAACTCACCCCGCTCGTGGCTTTATGCTCAGACGCTAACGGAATCTTGCCAGAATTTGGCAAAGCTTGGAATTGAGATTAGTTGAGGATCTGGAAAATTCCATTAGCAAATGGAATTGAATAAACTATCTTTAAGGTATCATCGAAATCCCACTCTTCCTACAGTTGAAATTATTAATATATTATGGTTATTTTAATTAATCGGAATGTGTTAGGCATTAATACATTATGCCAAATTTCAACAGTGTATAGGATAATTTTCAGTTTCAAAGCTGTGAAATAAATACTATATGGCCAGAAATATTTACTCGCGGGGTGGGGTTGGGGGTGGGGGCTAATATTGCTGTATCAAAACAAAGGCACCATATCTGTGACTATTTTAGCAATTAAATCATTTTGGGAATGCGTAAAAATGACAAATACTTAAAAGAATAGACTTTTTATACATAACAATAAAAATAATTTAGTTGTGAATGAGGAAACATTAATAACAATTTTGAAATTTGATTTTGCAGAGAGTGTGCAATATAGAGAAAAACGTTTCTGGAATGGCGATAAATTGGATAAATGAAGAAGTTATTTGGTCAAATCAGCAGGAAGGAATCATTACAGTAACAGATATGAAAGGAGATAACTCCCATGTTCTTTTAAGTGCCTTAAAATATCCTGCAAATATAGCAGTTGATCCAGTAGCAAGGTAAATTCCGCTGCATTCGGACATCGAAATGTATTTCAAAATCTAATGGGCCGGGCGCGGTGGCTCACGCCTGTAATCCTAGCACTCTGGGAGGCCGAGGTGGGCGGATTGTTTGAGCTCAGGAGTTCAAAACCAGCCTGAGCAAGAGCGAGACCCCGTCTCTACTAAAAATAGAAAGAAATTATCTGGACAACTAAAAATACATAGAAAAAATCAGCCGGGCATGGTGGCGCATGCCTGCAGTCCCAGCTACCTGGGAGGCTGAGGCAGGAGGATCGCTTGAGTCCAGGAGTTTGAGGCTGCTGTGAGCTAGGCTGACGCCACGGCACTCTAGCCCGGGTGACAAAGTGAGACTCTGTCTCATAAAAAAAAAAAAGAAAAAATCTAATGAAGACTCATAGAATCATTACATTTTGAACTCAAAGGGACCTTCTCATTAAGACAAAGGCCCTCTTTTCCAGCACACAAGTCCCATTTTCAACAGGACAGTTGCCTGGATTCGAGCTGAGCCGGGCTCCCTCCACAAACACTCCTGACCACCATGGTTTTTCTGCTATAGACTCATAATTCTCCTTCTAACTTGACATCACATGTAATTTCCATCATGAGGCAGCGCATACTGGTTGAATTGAATTTTCATTCAAAATAGTCCAGCTTGTCCCGGGCAGGCGCTCGGGGCTGCTGACACATTGGGAGAGAGGCCATGGAAGCGACTGCATGTTCAGTCACGGCTCCACGTAACGTGTTTGCTCTCAGGTTGGTGTTCTGGTCTTCGGAGCGGGCCGGCAGCCTTCACAGAGCAGATCTCCGCGGCGTGGACGTGAAGACTCTGTGGGAGACGTCACAGACGATAACGGCCATGTCCCTGGATGTGCTCGCCAAGCGGCTCTTTTGGGTTCAGTACAGCAGAGAGGGAAGCGATTCTCGTATCTGTTCCTGTGATTACGACGGAGGTTCTGTCCGTCTTAGCAAATATCAAACACAGTAAGTTTTGCTTTTGGTGTAAGATAAGACAATTCTCATGTGAAGTTTGTGAGATAAATTAACTTTACCTTTGACACCTAAACTAGTGCGGTGGGTCAGCACGTAGAATTTGGAGTCCAAAAGACTTGAGTCCCAGCGCCAGATTTACCATTTATTAGTGCAGTGACTGCGGGGAGGTTACATGACTTCTCTGACCCTCGGTTTCCTTGAACGTGAAGATTATCACAGTAGCTGTGTCTCGGGATTGCTGCGAAGACAAAGTACCTAAATGCAAACAAAACTGATCAACAGGGGCCGGGCGCGGTGGCTCACGCCTGTAATCCTAGCATTCTGGGAGGCCGAGGCAGGCGGATCGTTTGAGCTCAGGAGTTCGAGACCAGCCTGAGCAAGAGCGAGACCCCGTCTCTACTAAAAATAGAAAGAAATTGGCCAGACAACTAAAAATAGAAAAAATTAGTTGGGCATGGTGGCATGTGCCTGTAGTCCCAGCTACTTGGGAGGCTGAGGCAGGAGGATCGCTTGAGCCCAGGAGTTGGAGGTTGCTGTGAGCCAGGCTGACGCCACGGCACTCTAGCCCGGGCAACAGAGTGAGACTCTGTCTCAAAATAATAATAATAATAATAATAATCAACAGGGTATTTGGCATATAATAAGTTCTCACATGTTGGCCAGAGTTATCCTTTTTGGAGTTGCATGTCAAATGTTTTGTGACGCACCTGCCTTGTTGGATTTGCTACCACGCCAGCAGCCGACTGCCCAGCTTGTGGCAAGAGCAGAAATGGGTCAAGTGTGAAATCGACGTAACTAGAAACCCACTCCTGCCCTGTTTTTATTGTCTCCTCCATTTTCATCACACTTACATGACGACTAAGAGAATAGTGAGACAGTGGATCTGGAGCTAGAAATTATATCCTATTATTTCAGATTCTGATGACGCAAATAAAATTATAAACTTAATGTACTTTTCTAACCCTAAATGAGAAACAATGGAAAAGACAGGTGTTAAAATTTGAACAATAAATTGAAACGAAGTGATGTTTTAATAAGCCAAGGAACAAATGTCCTGCCATTTCTCCCCACCCCCTGGTTGTTTCTCAGGCACAATGTGTTCGCAATGTCCCTTTTTGGTGACCGTGTCTTCTATTCAACACGGAAGACAAAGATAATTTGGATAGCCGACAAACGCACCGGAAAGGATATGGTTAGAATTAGCCTCGATCCGTCATTTGCACCACCTGGTGAACTTAAAGCAGTGCATCCGCTCGTACAGCCCACGGCCCAGGACGAGGCTCAGGAGTCTGGTGAGTCACCTTTGACCTCCCGCGGGGCCTGGCACGGACTCCCTGTCCATATACTTGCTCCAGTCAGACACTGACAGTCTGTAGGGGGAAGAATAGTTTTTCCTTCAATCCTCATAAGTTCTTATTTGGAATGAACCCCTATAACACAAGACAGATAAACAAGAGAAAAACAACTAGAAATGTATTACCGTGCCATCGCCAGGCCATAAGGGTCTAAAATTGTCTCCAGAGGTGAACTTTTGTTCTCCCTGGTAGAGGGGGGAGGCTGGATACCTTTGGTCTGTATAAATCTACATCCTGCTTTTAGGCAGTTGGAGGAAGGGCAGAGAGGTTTCCTGCATCTGCTGCTTCTGAATCGTTCAGCTCAACAACCCTTTGTATTTAGAAGGGCACATCCTGGTCTCCTACAAGGTCATCCCTAATTTCTCTCCAGAGAATATGGCACCTACTGTGCTCTGCCATAATTGTCTGTCTTCTTAAATCCCTTAGTCCTGGCAGGACAGGGAGTACACCTCTTCATTGTATTCCCAACGCCTAGAGGACGTTCATGAACAGGAGTTGAAAGAACAAATGAAAAAAAATCCTTTGGCCCAGGCGTGGTGGCTCACACCTGTAATCCTAGCACTCTGGGAGGCCGAGGCGGGTGGATCGTTTGAGCTCAGGAGTTCGAGACCAGCCTGAGCAAGAGCAAGACCTCCGTCTCTACTAAAAATAGAAAGGAATTAGCTGGACAACTAAAAATAGATAGAAAAAAATTAGCCGGGCATGGTGGCACATGCCTGTAGTCCCAGCTACTCGGGAGGCTGAGGCAGGAGGATCGCCTGAGCCCAGGAGTCTGAGGTTGCTGTGAGCTAGGCTGACGCCACGGCACTCTAGCCCGGGCAACAGAGTGAGACACTGTCTCAAAAAAAAAAAAAAAAAACTCAATGAAAAAATAAAAAAAATTAAAAATAAAAAATCCTTTGGCACTGTCTCCCCTAAATAATATCATAATGAACAAGTTTTAAAGATATATACGATCTAAATACATGTTGCCTTCCTGACTAATACAAGTCCCATATTTATTGAGTGTGTACGAAATTATATGCTCTGGGCTTTCCCTCCGTTATCTCACTTAATCTTCACGACAACCCTATGAATTAGGTGTGATAATGAGTATCATTTTATAGATGAAAAATCTGAGGTTTGGAGATGTCACAATAGCTTGTTCAAGGTCAGTCACTGTGGTGGAACTGAGATTTGAACCCAGGTAGACTGATAGCATGCTGCCTCCCCAACTAGACTCTCACCATTAGCTCTCATTTCATACTTTAGATTTGCCTGGTTTGTGTCCGGAAAACCTGCAAGTCAGCGAATCATTGTCTATCTGTGGCCCCCTGGTGGGTAAATGCTTCATTCTGCACAGATCATGGGGCCAAACCTTATTTCCTTCTCTTTTTTTTTTTTTATTTATTTTTTCAATTTCAGAAACTCAGAAAATCTTTTTCTCTCACTTTCTCAATGACATAGCATTGCTTTCCCATTTTTGTTGGCACGATTAAACATATTAGCTAGCTCTCCTGGCCGCCTTGACGTCTGTACTATTGTATGAATCTCAGAGCCAGTGTGGGAACTTCTTTGCACACAATGTTAATGAGAATATCTCAAGCTTGACTTCCGGAGATTTTGCAACTAGTTGACGGCTCACAGATACTATGTAAAATGTCCAAATATTTTTGCTTTTTTTCTGTATTCTTTAAATGTAGATTCCAGTTTTAAGCTCATAAGAGAGTTTCAAAAGCATGTTCCTTGGGAAATGAAGGGTATCTCTGACCAACACCGTGTAAAATGCATTCATTTTATGCACAAAAAATATTGCTGAATTCTCTGAGTTCACGAAGGGTAATTGCCTCCACCTGGAAATATACTTGCGTCTGGAAACAATTAGTGTAGCTACAACTGCCAAAGTGGGATTCTGATTCATTTTGATTATTTCATTGCTGGAGTGTCCGCTGTAAAACCTTGGTTATTTGTAAACCTCTGGAAAAGAATCATCCTACAAAGATCAATATTTTTTCATATGATTTTGGATTGTCAGTTTAAACACACAAATCTCTGTTATTTTTCATAGAAATCTTAGTAAGATCGGGATTGCTGTATTTCTCTAACATTCACAGTTACTGATGTTTTCTTAGCGACCAGAGTCCCATTTACAGAGATGCATGCCACAGGTGCAAGCGTAGGATTGGTCTGGGGCAAAGCTGGGTTTATAGCATAGGTTTGCCCTGACACCAAATGGCTGCCATTTGCAATGCCTTCCAAACACCTGGGATTGCTCTTTCTCGTTCTTACGTCTTCTTTCTTGCTACGACTCTCACATCTTGCTGATCTCCACGTGCATGGCTGTGGCCTCTGCTTATTTTCTGAGTCTTTTTCTCGCCATCTGTTTGTTCAGGAAACCAGATCATCAGTCCTGTAAAATTTTCCGCTTTCTGGATTCCCATGGTGTCATTTAACATGTATCTCTACCCTCTGTATCTCCTACAAACTAGTGGTTTAGGCCTCGAGGCCTGATGGGAGTCAGATTTTTTGCAAGAACGCTGTGTGGATAGCTTGGCAGGTGGTCCCCTAAGCTCCTACTGTGGCACGTGAGGAGGTGTAGACGGACTAGTTCTCAGTTCTTTTTGTGATGCTCAGGATTAATCAGCAGTTCCGGGGGCACCAGCCTAGTCCCTCCACTGTAAGTTTCCCATCAGCCTGTCAAATAATAATTTTAGAAGCTATTGATTATCATTGCCCACAGCCATGTGTTTATTAGAGGTTCGAAGTGATAACTTAATTCTATCATTGCTTATGCACTTATTAGCTGGAATTCTTACATAAAGAACCTTTCCACATCAGATACATGATTCCCTGAGGAGGAGCTTTTCTAGAAAAGGTAAATCCAATGCTTGATCTTATCCCCTCATTTACCTGTTTTCAGAATAAAGAGTTAGTGTCTCAG
Source organism: Indri indri (assembly GCA_004363605.1). Lineage (NCBI taxonomy): Eukaryota > Metazoa > Chordata > Mammalia > Primates > Indriidae > Indri > Indri indri. The sequence goes on along the minus strand of RJWJ010000025.1, from coordinate 211,330 downwards.
TATCCTCCAAAGATGACTTTTTTTGAAGAGCATCTTTATAAACTCATGGATTTTAAAAAATAGTTGACATGACTTTATTCACTGTAGTTATGATCCTTTTGATACTCAAATTGTACCATCTTTCTCCAGGAGGAGCCCTGGTCCGAGGCTCCCAGTCGGTGTGGCGGGATGGCCAGCAGGTGCCGGGCTGCCTCTCCCGGTCACTGACAGTGACGTCTAGAATGCGAGTGTGAGGCTCTGTCTGGGCTCAGTAGAAGGGAACACTGGAATCCTATAGTCACTTCTACCGCCAGGGAACTCAGGTGGGGGTGGTGGTGGCGTGGGAGTGGAGAACACACATCTGGTATTTTCCATCTTCACGCTACGGGCTGGCCAAACTGCCAGAGCAGGAATAAATGAAACAAGACCCAGTGGGCCTGAGGGGCTCTTCCGAGAGTAAAAAGCATTTCTTTTTTAACTGCTTAGAGGCTGTTGGTTTGTTTACTTTCTGATTTTTGAAGGAGTTCAGATGGGTGAGGATACCAAGTAGCTGAGTTCCACCCCAGGGATTTCTTTGTATGACGATCAGCAATTCCAATAGCACAAAATGGCTGCGATTGCACCTTCTTCCTTGTATGGCCATTAACGGATAAGAAGAAATTTCTGTACTGTACAGTTTGAGAATTTGTTTGAGCAAGTGGAGGCAGTCATTTTTTGAGAGCTTACTAATGGGAAAGACAATAAACAAAGGAAACAAAAATATAACTGTGGGTCCTTATAGAATTTTCACAAAGCCCACTGTATTTTATATATTTATATGTGTACACACACAAGTACTTATACGTACACACACACAAGTGTACAAACACACAAAGCTTTATGTATATGCTAGAGAGGGAGGGTCTACAATGAGAAGGCTCGGGGAGGAGTGGCAGTTCTATTCGTGGTTCTGTCATTCCCTATGCGATCCTCGACAAGGCAGCATTTCCTCATCTGTAAAAGTGGAAGGTGACCCTTTGCATGGCTCAGGGCTTGTTATGAAAGCGAAATATGATAATGTGCATGCTTTATAGAGTGCTACTCCGGTTTTTTATTATGCGTGAGATAGTGGGGATGCTGCATATTTAGTTACAAGAATGATTCCAGTGAATGGGTTTGAATGGAAGAGACCAGAAAGGCTTTGTCGACGAGGCGAGTCTTACACAGAACTTGAGATAAAGAAAGAAGATGCGTTCAGGGGAGAAAAGCGGGAGAGGGAATCCCACACGCACTGTCTCAGAACCGGGCCGGGGTGAATCCACAGACTCACCTGGCCGCAGGAAAGCTCACGAGCGCCTGTGTGTCGCTCAGGCAGTTACTGAAGGCGCAGCTGGTGGACATTCAGCTCCGCGATTAGGAGCTTTAATTGATCTCAAAGGTTGTTAAGCCCCACTGCTCAGCTCTGAGGTCGGCGGCCCCAGTCTGAGTGCGAGCTCTGGCCTATTTCGAAGCTGAAGAACAGCAGAAGATTAAGGCGATTAAACAAAAATATAACCCTCAATCCTCTGTGTTTTGCCACTTCCTAAAATGCCCTTTTAAAGTGTTTAGTGTCTGAATTCAGGTCACATCATCAGCACAACCGAGCAGAGAATAACGATTACTGTCCTGTCCATTTTCAGTATTGAAGAGCAATGTATATTATTAATAAGTTCCATTAAAGCCATCGACGGCATGGTACAGTGGAAAGAGTACTAGGCTGGCATGTGACAATCTGAGTTCTAAGGTGGACTGGAAATTCGAGGACAAAACAAGGGAGTTAGGTTGCAGGTGACGTGAGTTTTTGTGTATGTATTCCAGGTGTTTGCTTTTGTGTGGTTGTAAACGCACCGCAGCAGGTGCTACTGGGACTGTAAATGTGGACAGGGTACATGCCTCATCCTCAGCTCAGCAGTTCATGGAAAAAAGATGCATATACATAAATGTGACGGTGACGATAATGACAAGAACACACATAAGTCCAGGAGAAAGGTGTGGGGAGAGAAGAGAAATAGTAGTGCATCTCGTTTTCATTAGTTTGATTCTGTTACCATAGTATAAGCGGTCATGAAGGTTTGAGCTTTTTTATGTCTTCGACAGATATTTCATTTTCAGAATTTATGTGCTTTTGATGACAGAATGAAAAAGCTGCTAACTAGGGTTCAGTATTTGCAACCCAAGGAATGACATCTCCAGCTAATTAAGAGGCCCCGTCCTGAGAGCTGCTGCAGAAGAAACACAGTCAGAGAAATAAACAGCCCGGAATGCGGGAAGGCGGCTGGGGTGGGGTGGGGTGGGGGGCGACTTGGGAGCAGCTGGCACCTCTGTGCAAGAGCCAGCTCTGCTGACGTCGTCGCAGGGAGATAAAACTTCGTAAGAACCAGGAAGGGACCCAGCATTGTCCTCCGTCCAAACGCATCTCCACTGCAAATAAACCATCCTCTCTTTAGAGCAGAAACTTTGCAAACGGAGGGAAGGAAACTGCCCCGGCGGCGCGTGCCCGCGAGACCCCCAGGCTCAGCAGTGCGCGTGCGCGGAGGGATACGCCGCGAGCCCGGACGGGCTGTCCTGCGAAGGTAACGCCGCTGCTGCGGCCGGGGCGCTGTGGGACCGGCGGCTCGTCTTCGGTGGGCCACCCTGAGCCTCAGTGGGAAACCAACTTCAAATCCACCCACTCCTCCCCCTCTCCACCTCCCAGAAAAGCATTTAATTTTTTTCTTCTGTTTTTAAGGCCTTTATTGATAGTTTCAGGTCTTTATATCTTGTGTTTCTAGATCAAACACTCTCAGAGGTTGCTCAGGGATTGCTCTAAGGCCGGGATTCCCTGAATGGCCTATATGGACCTGTGTGCATTTGCGCGCAAAATTTCAGTATGTGCAATTTTTTTTAAGGCAGTAGTTCCAGAGCTATCATAAGATTCTCAAAGAGTGTGTGACTCTAACATCTCATTTCATACAAGTCTGGTAGGAACCTTGGGAAACTGAACCAGGCTGGTTATCTAGGGCTCCTCCTGTTTTGAGGTTCTAGGCCCAGTTTCATGAACCCAGGAGGAACACTGCGTCCTTTCTGCTTGAAGGTGCAGTGCGGTGATTTAGTGATGCAAAGAGTCCAATGGCTGCAGCGTACAGTCCGTGGAATTAGTTGGGGTGAGACGTTGGGTAAATCTAGCATCTGCATGTTAATTATACCCCCTGCTCACCTGGGACCAGGGGACGGAAGCCCTGGCGTAGAAGCGGTGAGCTGGAAGATGGGTGCTTCAGCTGGAGGCAGGAGGCTGTTCACATCCCCTGGTCACTCTCCAAGGGTGAAAAGCAGAGTAGGAAATGTCCTCAGAGCTTTGGAGTCCCTGACTTACAGGGCACGTTGCATCCTTTCAAGGGAAATAGTACCACTTTTTCTCCAAGGGTAATTCTCATACCTGTATTTGAAAGTATAAGCTGGGACAGAATAGAAATGGCTTTCATGGTCATTGAACCGACTTCTCTCATCCTTTGCTAGAGTTGGAAAAACAGTCTTTCCACGTTCAGTTACAGCATGTACCAGTGTCAGATTTCCTCCTTTGTGCTGACTGGTTAACGACATCCCAATTTATTAATGCTTTCAAAAATAACCATCTGTGTTCTTCTGTCACTGTGCAGATATCAACGAATGTGCCTTTTGGAATCATGGCTGCACGCTTGGGTGTGAAAACACCCCTGGATCCTATTACTGCACGTGCCCTGTGGGATTTGTTCTGCTTCCTGATGGGAAGCGATGCCATCGTAAGTCACGGGAACAAGTATTGATTGTATTGTTTTTCTTCATTTTCAATAATGTCTCTGAGGTGGCTGCGATCTGGGTTGGTGGTCCTCAGTCAGCAGTGTGTGTCAGAATAACCTTGGAGTTTTGTTTTGTTTTGCTTTTTAAAACGTGGATGACTACTCTACTCCAGACCTATTAAATCAAACCTCCAGGATTGGGAAACAAATCTGTTTATTTTCCTGTTTCTTTACATTATTATATATATATCATATATTATCTCTATTATCTATATCGTATATCTCTAAAGGATAAGCATGCAAAAACGTAATCATATCTGAAAAACTTAACTATAATTCCTTATGATCATTTAATAGCCTGCCAGTTTTCGGGTATAACCACAATACCTTTATCATATATTTAAAAATTAACAATAATTCCTTAATAACATCAAAAATCTAGTTCGTTTTCAAGTTTCTGCTATTATCCTCAAAAGTTTTTTTAAACAGTTGGTTTAATTATCCAAACAAGCTCCATGTACTGTATAAACTTGACACATCTATGTTTTATTCTATAGATACCCTCTTTTTTCCCCCTTGAAAATATTTGTTCAAGAAACTGTGGTTTTTTTCCTGAAGAGTTTCTCACTTCCTGGATTTTGCTAATCACGCCTCTGTCCCGTCCCTGCCATTTTTCCAAACTTAGAACTACAGGCTTAATCAGATTCAGCTTTGACATTTTTGGCAAAAATACTTCATAGATGTGTTTGCACTTCCGTTAGGAGTCACAGAATGGTTGTTCGTGTCTGTTGTGTTAAGACTGGTGAGCGTGTTCATTTTTCCATTATAAAGTTCCCCAATAGTCTTTCAGGCTGGTGGTAGCAGCCATGAATCCTCTCCTAGATCCATTATTTCAGCAAGAATTTCAAATGATGATATTCTAGTTCTGATATTTCTTTTTAATTATTAAGTGGAATGCCTTTGTAAAGAGAACTTTCTCTCATTAAGCATTTAGTTACCTCAAGATACAATTCTTACAGTTAAGGCAAGATGAATGCTGGGTTTTTCTCTTTGTTTACTTATATTTAGAATAATGGGTTGGTACCTTGATGCCTCTCAAAGGTGGCCAATGAGTGCTTTTCTTTTAAAATTAAATATGATGAACCCGTGGATTTTAAACTTTTTCTAATGTTTCAACCCATCATGGTTGTTATTCTTACTGATGAGCAAATCATCTCTTTGGCCAGTGGGAGTCTCTTCAGATAGGTTTCTGACCCCAGCAGTCTTTGATAGTTTCCCTGTTATTACACTTGGTAGGAAATGTTTCATATTCTTGTACATTTCATATTCTAGACCTGGAATCAGCAGTTTCTCAAGGAGCACTGCTTCCTTTAATGAGAAATCGTATTTAGAAAACACAATCTGCTACTGCACTAGTCATTGTTTCTAGGCCTGTTTAGGTATTAAAGCTAGAAATACACTTATTAAAAAGAGAAAATATATTATGAATTTGTATGTACATTGCCAATTCAAATTTAGGATCGCATATTAAGATCCCTTCTGGTAGATTTCTTACTGAAGCTATTAGTGTGGCTCAGTACAAATGGATGTTTAAAATCATGTGTATTATCTAGTTCTGCTTCAGAGATGATGGAGAATAGGCCACTCTGGATATCATCTATGCTTATGAAACAGGCATATCAAATGGATGGATGATATTTAATTTCTTGGAGATTATCCGCTATCTTTTTACCTGTCCATGAAACATGCCCTTTTCCTAGTATCACATGGTTTGCCTGTTGGCAAATACACCAAAGTAAATGATATTAATGAGAGAGGGCCCACTATGTGCCAAGGCGTGACACGCATAATCTCATCTGACTTTCAAAACTTCTAGAACGTTTATGGTACATGTTTTACCTTTAAATCTTTACTTGGAATTTATTTTGCTGTATGGGGCAGGGTAGGGATTTAGCTTTTTCCCCAAATCATTACTTTGTTATTTCTCCTCCATTTATTGGATGATCTTTCACATACTCATCGTCTTAAAATAACACCCTACACAGTACAATTCTTATGTGTACTCGACTCTTCTAAAATGAACTTTCTATCCTGTTCTTTCACCCTCTGTCTATTGCTGCATCTGTTCCCCACTATTTTAATGGTTGCACCTTTAGCATGCGTTTTGATGTTTGTTCAGAGCCTCTCATTTCTGTTCCTATACCTAACCACACTCACAAAACGTCCTGAGTTTTTCTTTCACATGTAATTTGTTTTCCAGATGAACTTGAGAATCACGGGTCAAGTTTCATTTAAACTATTTTGGAATTTTGGTGACTAATACCTTTAAAACTCTTATTTGACATAAAAGAAACTCAGAGAAAACTAGAGTCATTTTCCAAAATTGGAGGTCTGTCTTTAAGTTTTCTAGATCTGAATTTTTTCCTTTATTTTTATATCTCCATTGGCACAGCATTTCATAAATGTTTGATCTTTATTTAACCTAGTCTCTTTAGGATAACATTTTTTATTAGCAACTGATTATAATAAATTTTCCCAGACTCGATTTAACACTAATTCTGACATTGTTCTTTATTAAGAATATGTTTCCTGTCCAAGCAATGTATCCGAATGCAGCCATGATTGTGTTCTGACATCAGATGGTCCCACGTGTTTCTGTCCTGAAGGCTCGGTGCTTGAGACAGATGGAAAAACGTGTAGTGGTGAGTTTGTTTACCTTTTGTTTGTCTGAAAACATACATTTTCTAAGTGACATGTAAAAATCGATCTTATTGCCAAAGGAAAATAGATTTTCCAATATTATACATTGAAAGATGCTTATCTTTCAGAAAAGTGTATTTGAGGAAAAGAAAAAAAAAGAAAGAAAGATACTTATCCAACACATTAACATATGCTTTACATTGAGTTTTTTGGTTTTGTTTTGTTTTTAAGACAGCATAGTGCAGTGGTTATGAGCAAGGGCTTTGAAGTTATGCAGCCCTGAGGTAGCATTCCCAGTTTCTAGCAGCTTGGGCTGGGTCTAGTTACCTCGCCTCTCCTAGTTTCTGTTTCCGCATCTGTGGAGGTACCGATGCTTGCCTCCTGGATTAAATAAGGCGGCAGAGACAGAGTGCTTTGCTTGTTCCTTGCACCTAATAAATTCCTCTCTGCTTTTATCTGCAGAGACTTACGCATGTAACTGGATATAACTCAAGATTAGCAGAAGAGCTATGTGTGGCTTTTTGATCTTTTAATAAAGAAAGCAAAAGAAGTCAAAAATGTGAGAGAGGAAAAAAATGTATTACTCGCTAGGAAGAGTTAGACCAGCTGCCAAACTCATCAAATGTATTTTTCATTCCGGCCAGCTGCCAGTGCCCTTGTTCTTGAACTCACGGCAGAGCAAGAGGACAAGGGCCACTGGAATGTGAAGGATTAACATCCAAGATGTTGGGTTACAGGGAGTAGGGTGTTGTGACATTTTGCCTTTAATCTCTGAAAAATAACCTTGATTGTAGCAGTAGAGATGATTGTGTATGGTTTTGAAAACCAACATGTGGTTGGCTTATTCCAATACTTTGATGAGAAATTGTTATATTTGGAATGACATAGCATCATTACCGAGCAATTGCTTTTTGTAGGCTGTTCATCACCTGATAATGGCGGCTGTGGCCAGCTCTGCATTCGTCTCAGCCCAGTGTCCTGGGAGTGTGGTTGCCTTCCTGGGTATGACCTACAGCTGGATAAAAAAAGCTGTGAAGCTTCAGGTTAGTGCTGTGGTTGTGTGAAAGTTTGTCCCTGCAAAAAGATCACATGAAAACAACATTTCATTCAGAAAGATGAAAACTTGAATTGCTTTTGGCCTCTGGATAGAAAATCTGATTTTGTATTTTGGGAAATGGAAAACAAATCACATTGCAAATACGAATAACATAAGTAATAACAACATTAATAATCATGTTTTTGAGAAACATGATTATATTTCTAGGCTGTTAATCATTAGCACCCAGCAAAGATTTGCCATAATGTCAAATATGGTATTTTCCGTATTTGAGAAAGTCGTGACCCAAATGGTCTCAGAACACTTAATCGTTAAGAGATGTTTAATAAATATTTGTTGATCGATTTGATCTTCATCTCTCTTTTGACTATAATAATCATAATACTTTGATAAATTCTGTCCTTTTCATATCCAAATTTAATATGAAGCTTGTATGCTTCAGCTGTTTTTTCATCTTCTGATATCACAGGTCTTGTTCCTTCAAAAGCCTTGTAAATTCTGGATTTAAATGAAATTGATTTAATCTCTTTTGAAGGTTCATTTTGCTTAGCGTTATGCTGGGGTAGCATGGTGACAATCACATGTAGCTTGCCCTGCAGAGACCTCAATGCTGTTGCTTTCTCAGGGCCTTAGTTAATAGAGTGTAATCTTAGTCCTGAAAATTATCAGGGTCTTGTTATTAACTCAAATAATAATAATGCCTGCCTAGAAGTGCCCAGGCCAGGGAAGGTTTTTTATTCAGACATGAATGTATGTAATCTGTATAATCTGCTAATATTAATACTTTAGCATGTGTGAATCGGGGAGATGTACAGCCCTAAGACTTGCGTCACTTAGCTGTGGTGTTGGTTGTCTAAGGCTGGCTCTTTCCATGAGTAATTTGCTTTTAAAAGCAGACACCTAGAGAAGGAAGATTCCAGTGATGAAATTCTGGCAATACGTCACCTCGTGGAAGAGGACGTCTTCCTGCCCGTCCTTACCTGCGCCACGCTGGTGGAAAATTAAGAAAACGAGTACTGCAGAAATTGCAGAAGGGCGTGCGATGAAAGGGGAACGTTGGAAGTGCCTCTTGGGTTCGAGGCAGGTTTTAAACGCAGTCTTATTTGAAATTTGGTTGACAGGACCACAACCATTTTTGCTGTTTGCCAATTCGCAAGACATTCGACACATGCATTTTGATGGAACAGATTACAGAACCCTGCTCGGCCAGCAGGTGGGAATGGTCTTTGCCCTGGATCATGACCCTGTGGAGAATAAGGTATGGGTTTTGCTGCTTGAACAGATGTGGATGTGCTTTAAGGACAGAGTAGAGGATTTTATCCTAACACATGACCTGGCCTACTTGAAAATCCTCTGCTAAGCTCCAAACGATTAGGCACAGAACAAGTTAAATATAGACATTGGAGCCTCGTTTGAGAAATTCTAAGGACTTTCCTGCCATCGTAACCCTACCCTGGTCCTTGCTGTGATTCAGCCATTTTATTGGGGATAATGGTGCCAGATCTTCAGTTTAGTTTCGTCTTTGGAGATGAGAGTGGGAGACTGGCACAGTGACACGCATACAGAAGGAGCTCAATAGATAGATTTTTGATGATTTGCTGGTAATAGTTGGAAAGGTTCGAGTTGGGACGTAGGAAGTAAGGGTTAGTCATTTGCGTTTAGTATATGTCACTGAGGAAGGGGGATTCAGTGACCTCTTAACCATGAAAATCAGGGCACATAAGTTTTAAGGCTAAAGTGGGAATGGCAGTCTAACTTATAACATTATTTACATAACAGTTTTACATAAGATTTTTTGTATATAATTGAGAATTTCTAAATTATCAACCCAATCAGCTGGCCATTGGTCTTTAATTTCTTAGCAGTATTTGTGCTGGGGTTAGAATGTGCTTGAAATGATGGCGCAGTGTCCTTTGGAGACTAGTCACCCACTGATGATAAAGTTACATAGCTGTTAATCTCCTCCCATAATTATTTAATTATTACCACATGGTGCATGAATTCCTAGAATTTTAAACTTTGTGTTTTTGTTTTTTCCTGATTTGAAGCAGTCTGGTAAATGGCCAAAAAGAGACAGAGTGAAGCAAATTGATTCTGGGCTTAATAGGTGTGCATTGATAGCCAAATACAACTACTTTTGCAAACTAATGTTTTGCAATTAAACACTAGCAAACAATTTTTCTTTCTTTTGCCTGAACTGAATCTATGTGGCTCCATAGAACGATTACATTAACAGAATAAAATAATGAATAGCAAACAATCAGTCCAAGATGAATTTATTACCAAACTAGTTTTTTTCCTGCAGAGTCTGTATTTTCACAGTGAGGTATATAAGGAGATCTAGAATGAATTTTAAGTCAGGTGGCTATTTTTCATGTCTCTGATCTGTGTTCTCATTTTCTTGCTGTTCAAACTGTGGTCTTTGAACCAGCAGCAAAACCTCACCTGGAGCTTGTTAGAACTGCAGGCTCCCAGGCTCCACCCCTCACCACTGCACCTTAATCTGCAGCTTAACAAGATTCAGGTGATTCGCCTGCGCATTAGAGTTTGAGAAGCACAACCATGGTGGAGTATTTTTTAATATAAGTACCAATATTTGTATTCATCAAAGATAATCTTTTCTATTTTATCTAGAAAGAAGAATAACCCATTATTTAATGAGTTACCACTTTGTGAATGCTGATTGGTTATAGGCGTATGAGCATATATGTACTCACAGTTGAAATTCAGCAATGCTATCATTAAATTGTCAGCTGACCCATGGCATTTTTCAACACTATGAAATTCTTGTACCTATTTGATAGGCTGCATACTAGACTGAAAAAGAACTTTACGTCTGCAAGATATGCTCTGTTAAGCAACATGGATGCATTAAAATGAAATTGTAGTCATGCATTGATAATAGTGTATTGTTGGGCAATTTCATCATTATGTGAACATCATAGAATGTACTTACACAAACCTAGACAGCCTAGCCTACTACACACCTAGGCCATATGGTCTAGCCTATTGCTCCTAGGCTACAAACCTGTACAGCATGTTACTGTATCGAATATTACAGGCAATTGTAACGCAGTGTGGAGTATTTGTGTATCTAAACAGAGAAAAGCAATAGTAAAAATACAGTATAAAAGATAAAAAAAAAATGTATACTTGCGTATGGCACTCACCATGAATGGAGCTCGCAGGACCGGAAGTTGGTCTGCGTGGGTGAGTGAGTGGTGAGTGCATGTGAAGTTCTCGCACATTACTGTACGCTGCTGTAGACTTTATAAACACCGTACGCTGAGACTACGCTAAATGCGTTTTTTAAAAAAAAGGAATTGTGCTACGATGTCATGAAGCTGCAGTGTCACTAGGCGATAGGGATTTTTCAGCTCTGATATAATTTACGGGACCAGTATCGTATCCATCAACCGAAGGTCACGAAGCCTTATGTGGCACATGACCATGTAAGGTTAGAGATGAAAGGAACTTTAGCAAACGTCTAGTATAACATCCTCATTTTTACAGTTGAGAAAATTGAGGTTAAACGATTCGGCCAAGGCAATTTAGCAAATAAGTGGCAAAACTGGGAGAAGGACCCATGTCTCCTGATTTGTAGCGAAATGGAGGGCTTTGGACTGAGCAGTAGAAGACACAGCCCAGCTTATAGCCCTCATTAAATCGCAAATCACTGCTCCCTTTCAGAAGCCACTAAGGTTCAGGCACAATGGCTGTGTCATTGACCAATGATCAGAGATTAATAAATTACCGGTAGCAATAGAAATATGTGCTTGGGACAGGGCTAAAGATCTATGTACACACATCACGTAACCTACTGAGCTTGTATTTTTATCTCCATTTACCAATGAGGAAACATATTCTAAGACGTTGAGTAACTTGCTTAAGGTTGCACATATCTGGGAAGCAACATAGTAGGAGTGTAGTTGCAGGTGTGGTTATCTCCAAAGCCAGACTCTACGATGACACTTTGCAGCCTAAAGGTTTACTAGCCCCATTTGTATATATTCCACATTAGTTTTTTGAAACTAATCAGAAATGCCTATGTTCTCTTTTGTAGATGTACTTTGCCCATACGGCCCTGAAGCGGATAGAGAGGGCTAATCTGGATGGTTCCCAGCGAGAGAGGCTCATTGAGGAAGCAGTAGGTGTTCCAGAAGGTCTTGCCGTGGACTGGATGGGCCGTAGGCTCTACTGGACAGACAGAGGGTATGTTTCCTGTTTTAGTTTTGAGCTATGTGGGATGGGAGTGAGGGGATAGGTAATACTGCTGGCTTGGGAAGCTGAGGCGGGAGGATCGCTTGAGCCCAGGAACTCAAGGCTGCAGTGAGCTATGATGGCATCACTGCACTCCAGCCTGGGCAACAGAGCAAGACCCTATCTCAGAAAAACAAAAAGTAAAGATTAGCCAATAATATTTTAGTGCAGTCAGCCCTCCCTATCTGTAAGTTCTGTGTCCTTGGATTCAACCAACCTCAGATTGAAAATATTAAATAAATAAAAAATAAGACGAATAAGAAATAATGCAGTATAACCATGCTTTACATTGTATTAGGTATTATAAGTAATCTACAGATGATTTAAAGTACATGGGAGGATTTGCCTAGGTTATACGCAAATGCTACACCATTGTATATGAGGGACTCAGGCATCAGCAGATGTCAGTGTCACGGGGTGTTCTGGAACCGATTTCCCACAGATACCGAGGGCAACTGTACACTCTTGTCCTGGAATAATATGGAAGAAAACTGAAGCCAACATACATTTCTACCTGCTGTCCTTGTGTGGGTGTCTCCCTCCTCCCGTGATCTGTGTCCCGTGAGGCTGAGCACCCCGCCCTGCCTCCGGCTCCCAGCAGGAGATTGGAGGTTGTGAAGAGAATGTCCCTGCCAGGCCACTGACACAGTCCCTTTTACCTTGTTCTGTCACTGTGTGTTTTAATTGCCTGGGATACATATTGGAATGCTAATTAAAAGATTATATTTAAAAAAAATTAAACTTGTGTGCTTGTTGGTGCTATAATCCCTTATTTGTGTGTGTCTGCGTGTGACCATACGGAGGGGAGCTAGTTTGGAATGCCTACCTTTGTATTCCAGGAACAGGGAAAAGGAATATTTTTGCTTAAAAAGTAAAGTTGCTATAACAAACCTCTTTATATTACATGCATTTTAGGAAATCTCTCATTGAAGCGAGTGATTTAAATGGAAAACATCGAGAAATAATCATTAAGGAGAACATTTCTCGACCTCGAGGAATTGCTGTTCATCCAGTGGCCAAGTGGGTATTTGTGAAAATAAGGCACCTTTTGGCAGAGGTCTTGTGACAGTTCGTGTTTGATATGCCCGTGTCCAAAATTTATATTAAGACTTCAGGTGGTCGGTGGAATCAGAAACCGAGAAAATCCATGAGATTTGTTCAAATCTTCAGAAATGACATGGCTAGCATGAATTCCTCTTCCTTTTAATGTCTTTTGATTTTCGTTTATTGTTGATATGTCCTTTTATGTTAAGCAAATTAAATTTTTCTGAAAAAAGAAGTGGGCTGTAATTCATTAACCGATTAGACTTCGGTCCATGAATCTACTTTCTTTAAAAATCTTCCTTGTTGTTTTTTGAGGAGAAAAGGATATTTGGATTGTATGACTTACGAATTCTATTTGGGAAAATCATAAGATGACTTCAAGCGACAGGTTATTCCTGGATTTTGGACAAGAGAAAATAGAAATTATGAAAGATTAGAAGTCTGTCCTGTTAATTATAAATTAATGACCTGGGTTAGAGGTTAGAGAAGTAAGGAGAATAAAGGATTTTTCCTACTTGTTAGAAAGCAAAGACAAAAGCCAAGCCTATTTTATTTACGATGGAAATTTCACATTGGTCTTTGGAAGATAATATATTGGTAGTAACTGATAATTGATTTGGAGCCATCCAAGTGATGTAACCATCTCTAAACAGACCAATAAAAAATTATTGAGCCATATTGACTTCAAAAAAATATGCCCAAGCACCTGATTTTATGGGACTTAAAATTAACTGAGTTAATGGAGTCCGTTGTATAAGACCAGGTAACAGAAAGATATCCTCTTCCCTTTCCATTGTAGTTTTACATGTACAGTTTTACATTGCTAATGGAAGAACGGGCTAGCAGGATTCCATTGCATTTTGCAGCACAAACACTAATTTAAGAATATTCAGCTTTGTCTTTGGCCAGGTGAGGTGGCTCACACCTGTAATCCTAGCACTTTGGGAGGCTGAAGTGGAAGGACTGCTTGAGGCCAGGAGTTTGAGACCAACCTGGGCAGCATATCAAAACCCCACTTCTATAAAAAAAAAATTAAAAAATGAGCTGGGCACAGCGGCACACCCCTGTAGTCCCAGCTACTGGGGAGGCTGAGGCAGTAGGATCCCTTGAGCCCAGGACTTTGAGGTTGCTGTGAGCTACGATGATGCCACTGTACTCTTGCCTGGGCAACAGAGCTAGACCCTGTCTCAGAAAATCAAAACAAAACAATATTCATGCGTCGCACTTTGGATTAGTCATATTCTACAATTTTTTAAACTGATTTCTTTTTTTACCTAATGATCTGAGCCTTAATTCAGCATTTATTGTCCAAGATGCTTTACATAGATGAGATGATTGTTCAGCTTTTGAAAATGATTTGTCCAACATACGGTGCTCTATTTTCTCCTCCTGTATTCCTTAGGGTAGACTTTAGTATACACTTTAGTATATCTTGGAGTGATTTATATTGACGTTTCCAATGATGAAAGGATGGAAGAATCTTCTCATGCAGGTATTATTTGTTGTGTGCTTTCTTGATTAAAGGAGATTATTCTGGACCGATATGGGGATTAATCCACGAATTGAAAGTTCTTCCCTTCAAGGCTCTGGCCGACTGATCATAGCCAGCTCTGATCTGCTTGAGCCCAGTGGAATAACGATCGACTTCTTAACTGACAAGTTGTACTGGTGCGATGCCAAGCAGTCTGTGATTGAAATGGCCGATCTGGATGGTTCAAAACGCCAAAGACTTGCCCAGAACGATGTAGGTGAGGCTTTGGGATGGTGATTTCTTCATCTTGACTGAGCGTTGATGAATGCTAGATACTAATTTTGTTTAAACACACACACACACGCCCTTAACCGTACAGCGAGAAAGGAATAGAGACAGACTTCACCAGGGAATTATGAGTAATAAGGATGACCTTAATATTGGAATATTGGGTAAAAAATTGTTATATAATCATTTCTCTTTTACAAAATTTCCTAAAATCAGAATGAAAATGTTAAAATTTTCTAAATTTCTTTAGGAATAAGAACTTGGTTAGCTAGTCTCATTTCTTATGTTCTAGAAAATGTCGTTTCACAGCAGTGTAACATCACTCTTAGGCATTAAGGAATCTCAACTAATAATATATGAAAAGATTAATAACTATATTAATCGTTTTCTCCCTTACTGTATTTTCAGATTTTGCGTGGGTTGTTATGTGTTTTCATAAATATCTTTAAAACATCGGAGCCTATGCTGTTAAAAGAGAAGTACAGATGACTATGATAAGCATTGGGTAATTCATTTTGACTCAGGAAATCTGCAAAGACAGTATTCGAACTGGGCCATGTGATAAATAGGTGGTGATGAAAAGTTATCAGGCTACAGAAATTGGTCTTTGCATGTCAGTACTGCCAGGGTATGTTGTCTGGACTTAATTCTGAATTTAACAGGGAGCCATTGAATGTTTTTGAGCTTCAGACATATATGATAAGATTGGTATCTCAGGATAGCCAATTAGGCAAAGTATAAGGGTTGGCTTGGAATTTGGAGAGAAGGAAATCTGTTAGGAGGCTACAGTGGTTATCCAAACAACAGTTAATGACGGCTCGAGATAGAACATTGTCATTTAAAAGTGGAATGGAGGATCAGGGTATTAAAAATCATTGTGGACGATAACTTTAGAGGATTTGGTAACAGATGGGATATAGAAAATGAGAACTAAGGAAGTGTTGAAGATGGTTTGGAGATTTAGAAACTGGTTAGGAAGATGAAAAGATGTGGTCTCTCTTGGTTAGGAAGAAGCTAACAAACTAGTGGTCTGTATAAGACATTTGTTTTGCCTTTTCTGTTTGGTTTTAGAGGTAATGAATTTCTAAATTTCTATTATACATAGAATAAAATAAGTACAATTTTAAAATTTATGTATTTCTAAGATTCTGTAAAAATGAAAGATACACTTCACAATAAATGATAAGCATATCCATTCATGCACTAAATGGAGATACAGCATAGAGTAAACAGACGTGATTTCTGTGAAGTCAGAGAGTCCAGTGGGGGACTCACACACTATGAAAAAATACATCACCCAAATAAATGTAAAATTATAGCTTTGACATAAGAGAGTAGAAAGGGATTGGGAAAGTCTTAAACAGAATGGAAAATACCATATTGCAAACCAATAAGCACAGCAGATATTTTGTGAATAATTTGTATTGCTACTATAATCTATGACTAATGCAACTTCCTATTGAAGGCCATTATCAAATCACTTTCTAGTAAATTATCTAAATAACCATTCCCGTCATTACAGCGCCATCTGCTGGCATATATGTGGTGGCTTCTCAACTGCCAGTTCAGGATTTTTAATGTAAAGAGAGAGTGGATGCTACGTGCTATCACCCAAAAATGATAAGTGTGAGGTAATGCGTTTGTTGATTGGCTAGATTTAACCATTCCACAATGTACGTATACTTCAATACATTATGTTGTACATGACAAAAACATATAATGTTATCTGTCAATTTAAAAGCATATTTTAAAAAGACTGAAGGAATTTATTCTTAATTGAAAATGCAATTAATTGTGGCTCTTCTATCAACAAAAAATAAGGTCATGGGGGACATTTGTGTGCTAAAACACTGTAGCTAATTCTAACATGTGCTTCAACACGAACGAACCTTTAGAACATCATGCCAAGTGAAATAAGCCAGTGAAAAAAGACAAGTCCTGTACAATTCCACTTACTTGAGTTATCTAGAATATTAGATTCATAGGAAAAGAAAGCAGAATGGTAGTTGCCAGAGGTTCGGGGAGGAGGAAATGGGAAATTGTTTAATGGGTGTAGAGCTTCAGTTTTGCAAGATGAAAAGTTCTGGAGGTTGGTTGCATGACACTGTATAAATGTATTTAACACTACGTAACTGTACACGTAGAAATGGTTAAGATGATAAATTTTGGCTGGGCACGGTGGCTCACGCCTGTAGTCCTAGCGCTCTGGGAGGCTGAGGCAGGCGAATTGTTTGAGTTCAGGAGTTTGAAACCAGCCTGAGCAAGAGCGAGACCCCCGTCTCTACTAAAAATAGAAAGAAATTAATTGGATGACTAAAAATATATAGAAAATATTAGCCGGGCATGGTGGCGCATGCCTGTAGTCCCAGCTACTCGGGAGGCTGAGGCAGAAGGATCGCTTGAGCCCAGGAGTTTGAGGTTGCTGTGAGCTAGGCTGATGCCATGGCACTCTAGCCCAGGCAAAAGAGTGAGACTCTGTCTCAAAAAAAAAAAAAAAAAAAAGATGATAAATTTTGTGTCATGCATTTTTCCCCCACCACGATAAAAAGAAATCTAGCTATGCAAAAAATTTCGTTGCTGTATTTATGGCTTTAATTTCAGACAGAGGGTGAGAGACTGAAATGAATCTTAATGACCCTGGTCAGTAGCGATGCGTGGAGATTTGTCACCGGGACAGGTCATTTGAGTGTGCACCAGTAGGGGAGATACTCATTCTAATCCATCATGTCCGTTGCTCATTTACAGACAGACTGGCCCGTGGGAATGTGAGCAGGCATGATCAAAGCTTCCAAACTTGGGCCTCCTTAGCTTCAGTCTCGAACCTCTTGAGACAGTATATTAGAACATTTCCTTGTTTATTATTATAAATACTTGAATACCTCATCAGAGCAGTTTCAGTGGCGCGGAGAGGGGGTTTTGGTTGAGGTGGGCTCAGGAGGAAGGTGGTGTCGTAGGTGTCGATAGGAGCCATGGAAATGGAGGCAGCGATAATAAATGACTCTTTCTCAAAACATTTGGCTAAAAGGGGAAGGAAAGAGACACAGAGAAGCAAGAGGGTCAAGGGATGAAGAAATGGAGATGGGAGGGAGGGTGCTGATAGACTGGGAGAAGGATGCAGAGGGAAGATGTGGGAGAAGGCGGTGATGGTCGGCGGATCCAGGCCCTGGAGAAGGCAGGAAAGGTGAGAGCAAGGACACAGGTCAATGGACTAATACTAAATAAGCGGAGAGAGAGGCAAGGAGGCGGGGACTAATGCAGAGAAATGAACTGGCGGAGATGGGAATTTAGGAGACTTATTCAATGACCCCAAATTTTTAAAAAAATTCTTACAACAACCTGTGCATTTGGTCTTCCGTTGCTTACTGCCGCTCCGAAGACAGGGAACCTAAGTCAAAGAGCAATAAGATAACTTACTCGGGTTTAGTCCATAAATAGTGACAGATGTCGTGAACCCAGAAAATTCCCACCTTGGCCTCCTCCTCGGTGCTAGTACGACCATCAGCCCGCATCCTCCCACTCTCCAAATGCCGGGTGATGATGGGCTTTGCTCTGGCCTCATACCACCAGGCTCCTGTTCCAGAACGCGGTGCCCTCATCATGTGGGTTCTCCTTGAGGCGAGTGGAGGTCAATGGTGTGGACCTTGCTGAGCCGCCGTAGTAGAGAATTGAGTCAGTGTAGTGTAGTGTGTGAGTTTCAAGCCTTGTTCTTTCGTGAATATTCGTTGCAAAGACCGCGAAGGTGTGTTAATGGATTTGAGTTGTTTCCAGGTCACCCGTTTGCCATAGCCGTGTTTGGGGATCACGTGTGGTTCTCGGATTGGGCTGTGCCGTCGGTAATAAGGTTGAACAAGAGGACTGGCCAAAACAGGGTACGTCTCCGTGGCAGCATGCTGAAGCCCTCGTCACTGGTTGTGGTTCACCCCCTGGCAAAACCAGGTACACTGGCGATGTTACACGGTCTTTCGTTGGCTGGAATCTGTGACTATTTTAATTTTTTGCTGGTGGCTGGGGAAGGCGGGCGCAGAGGGCATTTGCAGTTTTCTCCAATCTGTGTAGATGTTAAGCTTTTTTACGATAAGGACTTTGTTTAAACTAAGACAATGTGGTAGTTTGGTAATTTGGGCTTTATCCCGATTTGGTAATTTCGGTAATTTGGGTTTTCTCCCTCCAATTTCATCTCTTCTTTTCCTGAACAGTTTTTACTTACTTGCCACATTTCAAAGACCCTTAGGTTAAAGGCATTGAGGGCAGGCAATTTAGGTACCTGCAGTGGAAGCTTCTACCTACACTTGGGCCCTTCCACACCCCCGAGAGTGCCAGGGAGTGAGGCTCAGCCGGGTGTAAGCAGATTGTCCTGTGGCAGTCTGACTAGATGGTGAGTCAGGAAACAGGAATTGCAGCTGATGAAAGAGCTTCATGAACAAAAGCACTGCCTAGACTCAATGAGTGCTTGTAAGGTAGTAACAGTATGGGCTTATCATAGAATCAGGGGCTCCTCTGAAATAGCTCTTGATACACCCTCTGTTAAGATATGGTGAGGTCCCCTCCCTCCCACAGCTGCGGGCTGTGATTTGCATCAGTGGCTTCCTTTCCATCTGCGACCTGTCTGTGAATCTGCCTCTACTGTCTGCTAGGAGCAGATCCCTGCTTGCATCAGAACGGAGGCTGCGAACAGATTTGCGAAGCGAGCTTTGGAACTGCTTGGTGTTCATGCCATGAGGGTTTTATGAAAGCCCCAGATGGGAAAATGTGTCTGGCTCTGAATGGCCATCAGATACCTGCAGGTAATATGATAAATTATGTAGCAAATGATCTAACCTTGGCTCAGGAATAGCTTTACATCCATCACTATGCTTTTGCTGATTTTTAATATTTTATATTATTAAAAGCTTCCCTGTTTTTAGGAAGGCTGAGAGTTTGTTTTCCTCTGATGAGTTTTGAGTTCCTTATTACAGATTACCTTTAGTTGACTTCTAGTTGTAAAAGTCTTCCGCTACCATCCCTGCCCCATTCTACAGTGGGGGGGGGCCAGGCCGGAAATAAATGCCAGAAGTTTATCATGTCACAAAAATATCTGGAGAGTTGGCTGGGTGCGGTGGCTCATGCCTGTAATCCCAGCACTCTGGGAGGCCGAGGCGGCATGATCACCCAAGGTCAGGAGTTCGAGACCAGCCTGAGCAAGAGCGAGACCCCGTTTCTACTAAAAATAGAAAGAAATTAGCTGGACAACTAAAAAATATATATATAGAAAAAATTAGCTGGGCATGGTGGCGTATGCCTGTAGTCCCAGCTACTTGAGAGGCTGAGGCAGGAGGATTGCTTAAGCCCAGGAGTTGGAAGTTGCTGTGAGCCAGGCTGACACCATGACACTCTAGCCCGAACGACAGAGACTCTGTCTCAAAAAAAAAAAAAAAAAAAAAAAAAATATTGGAGACATTTTGTTTAGAAGTTATATATTCTCAATTTTAGAGGTAGTAATATACAATCTAGTTCCCTACAACATGAAAAGTCTTAATGTGAAAAGCAAAGTCTTTTGTAAAAAATACCTTTTGGATATCAAACAACTCCATTCTGGAGAAGGCTTGCGATCCACTGTTTCACAAACTAAATATGACTTGGAGGAAGAGGAAAGAAGAGCGAACCAAGTGTGACGTGTAACCAGTGGTCCCGATTTGCTCCCTTGAATGTGTACCCAAATAATTTAGGCATGTTTGCATTTATCTCTTGATCTCTTTCTACCAAAAATATACCAAAGATGATTTAAATTGTATTAAAATGTTTTTTAGAAGTTTATATTTATCTTGTAGGCATGGTATAATATATCGGGTGACAGACAACAAATAAATGGATTGATCTATGCATGGACAGAATTAGATATTTTGAATTTTCAGAACTTCCTGTTAATTGTTGCCTTAAGTCAACAGTTTCTCAAAACTCTTGGTCTCAGGACCCCTTTATACTCTGATAAGTTATTGAGAACTCCAAGAGTTTTTATGTGGTTTATACCTATTAATATTTGTGATATTAAAACTTAAAACTTTAAAAATGTCTGTTAAAATTATAGTAACATCTGGGTGTAGTGACTCATGCTTGTAATCCCAGCCCTTTGGGAGGCCAAGGCAGGAGGATTGCTTGAGGCCAGGAGTTCAAGACCAGCCTGGGTAACATAGTGAGACCTCGACTCTACAAAAAATAAAAAAATTAGCCAGGCATAGTGGCCTACACCTATAGTCCCAGCTACTTGGAAGGCCAAACTGGGAGGATCACTTGAGCCCAGGAGTTCGAGGTTACAGTGAGCTGTGATCATGCCACACTGCACTTCAGCCTGGGTAACAGAGTGAGAGCCTGTCTCAAAAAAAAAAAGTAAATAAATAAATGAAAATGAGCAATAATTACAGTAAATCCATTATCTATTAGCATAACACACTTTTTTATAAAAATAACTGAAATAAGTAGTTTTCCAAAGCAAAAAATATGTAGTGGGAAGAGTGGCATTGTTTTACGTTTATATCTTTAATGTCTGGCTTAGTAGAGGGAAGCTGGGTTCTCATATCTACTTCCATCTTAAATCTCTTATGTGTTGTTTTGGTCAACGTCTATAAAGAGAATCTGTTTTTCTGCTTTGTTCTGCAAGAAAAAAACCAAACAAACCAGGAACTCCGGCCTCGCACAGACATAAGGATGGAAAAGGGAGAATTATTTAATAGCCTTTTGAAGTGTCTTTTTTGGATATTGTTCTTTGGATACTATGCCAGAAACTACTAGACAGACAGGAGTTTCCTAAAGCTTCGTTGCATGTGGAATCTGACGCTGGCAACAAATACTGCCAGTTGTTCTCCTTGAAGTAATAGGCTCACTTTATTTTCGAGAAAATATTTGCCAATACTCCATCTCAGTAGTTTGTTGGACATTTTTTCGAGTAAAAATAATGTTGAATGAAAAAAAGAGGCAAGTTTCAACTCGCAATTCAAAAATCACTGAAGTGCTTCTCCTCCCGATAACCGTAACTTCGGTATGCACTGAAAGCATTTCTGTGTATTTTCCATTTTATTAAACAACATATTAAAAAGCCATGTAGTCAATGGTTGAGAAGTTTAAAAATTAGTAATTCTTATTGCTTTATCATGATCTTCTTGTGAAACTGATTTTTTAATTTTCATGTGAGTACACAGTAGTGAAGAGTATAGTTGCTAGTAGAGTTCACTGTCACTGCCTTGGTGACAGCAAACTGCTAAGGCATCAGCAGTTGCACCCACCTTTGCTTTTGCCGTGAGTATGAATGTGAACACCGTGAAAAGAGGCAAATAACATCATGGTATTATTTTGAAAAGAATTTTGACTTATAGTTCTGGGTAGTGGGAGCCCAGCGGTCTGTGGAATAGAGTTTAGAGCCCTGCTGTCTTGGAGAACCCATTTCTCCCATGTTCTGGGAGGGGAAGGAATCTTACGTCTATATTAAATCATGCTCTGTTTACGCCCTTTCATACTTTAAAATGCAGGTAAAGTCAGCCTAAAATAAGTGTGAAAGCAGCCTAAAGGAACAGGGCGTATGGAAGACAAGTTGAGGAGAGCATCTCACTCTTTCGTCCTTACCTAATGGTGGGCTACGATTATGAGCTGATTGTATTTATAAGGATTTGGGTATTTTACTCTTGTTTTTTGCCAATACCTATCTTTCCTCTGGCTCCCTGCCCCTGAGGCCTCCAAGTGCACTGGGTGAAAATGAGCAGTTACGGGATATCAGGGTGAGGTTTTCTAAGTCATCAAAACCCGGCCCGTTTCCCTAAATCCTCTTACTGTAAGAATGAGTCTGAACTCACAACCAATGAATAGCCATAAATATAAATTAAATCAAAGTTTCCTGGAAACAGAAAAGCTAAATTAATCGCATCTGTTGACCTTCGCTAGGTGGCGTAGCTGATGTAAGTAACCAAGTAACACCACTGGACGCCTTCTCCAGGACTGGGGCGTCAGAAGACAGCCTCACAGAAGCTCAGTACATGCTGGTGGCTGAGATCATGGTGTCAGGTATGAATAACCCGTTTTCCGATACAGCTTTGGTTCCAACAATTTCCATTCTACCGATGAGAAATTCTGAATTCTCTCTCTAACTTAATGTTGGCTAAATCTGCACAAGGCTGATGCAGCCAAACCTTGGACAAATCCTCCTTCTCTCCTGAATGGCGTGCCTGAGAGAGAGGGCTCTGCATCAGACTGGGCATGAACCACACACGTTGAGTCTTTGGACTGGCCCATCTGGCTGTACTTCATTAGTACGAAAAGTCGATAGTAATTGATAAGCAAATATAGGTCGGTTGCTTCAATAGCTGCTGAAAGTCCATGAACGACAAATATTAGAATTCTTTTCTTCCGTTTTGCACATTTATCACCGAAATGCCAAATACTTTTTTCAGTATGTAACCACTTTAGGGAACCTAAGTCTTTTATGTTATACTCACTCCTGAGGCCAGGGGGTTTCAAACTGGTCTTAGCTCAGCTCCGCAAACCCCACCCCTGTACTCAAGGTCGCTGCCCTTGATTCTGAAACATCTTATTTGTTTATATTGCTGAGTAACATTTTATTTTAAGGAAACATCTGTGGCTAAAAAAACAAAAAAGCTCAAAAAAAAAAAAAACCCCCAAAGTTGAAAACTTCTTTTTACTAACAAGGCCTGCGGGAATCTCTTCTAGTGTGATAAGGTTAATTCTTACTCAGATTGTCATGGTATCTTTCTTCTTTATCATCCTTATTTAAATATGTATAATATTTTAAAATTCTTGATCAAAGGATTTTTTTTTTTAAATCACCTTTTCTTCTAGTCCTTACAACCATTGTGGGAAATAGACCTGGCAGGTGTTGTCACCCATGTGTTAGGGAAGAGGATTGGCTCTAGCCCGTCCCTCCTACAACCACATAACTATTGTTTTGTGTTATGCGTATCTCTCTGGGGGTTTGCAAATTAGCAGATAAATCCTGAATCCTATTCTAATTTAAGATAATTCTGCAAATGATTTAAAATGTCTTGGGTATTTGGAGACTGTGCACTCTACACTCTGAGCAGATTTTTTATTTGGGAGCTAGTCTTCCAAATAAATCCTGAATCAAATGGATAATTGACTTGTTCTGAACTTATCTGAAAGTCATGAGTGCCGGGATGTGACCAAGCAAGCATGAAGGGTGTGCGTTCCCGCAAGAGGAATCTTCTCGCTCAAACAGCTAAGCTAATCAAACGCAATTACCCAATGTCTGCATTCACACGGCACCTGAATCCTGCTTGGATCATTTAACCTTCTTTAATTTATGGGCAAGTTTGGAAAACTTCTCTTATCTCTTCTTTACTCAGATGAGCAAACTTACCAGTGAGTAGACAGATGAGGGTTTATATCTGACTGTGGTATGTCAGATCCCCTCAACTCCAAAAAAAAAAAATGTGTTTCGGGGGTGGCATTTAGGGAACGATGACATACATAAGTAGTTAAAGCAAGGGAAAAAAACTTGCTCGTGTTTATGGCTCAACATGAAACTCTGTTCCCTGGGGCATTTGCATTTCAGTGGAGTATGAAATGAAATAATCCATTGACAGCATCAACTTGTATGGTTCATGGCTTTGTAAAAAGTGCCTGAGGTTTGCAAGTCACTGCATAAATCTTAATAATAAACACACATTGTGACATACATATGCTATTATATATGATAATAGTAAATTGACAATAAATCTTTTTATGATTGAATCTCCTTGCTGTGTTGGTACACAGATCTACTTGGTACCTGTTAGTCTTTGGGGGATAAAACCAGATAGACTCCATTTGTGTGTCAAAATGGTTGGGAATTTTCAAACAAGCAATAAACCTTTTGAAATATGAATTTATTTACTTCTAGCCATTCTATTGTTCAAACTTGCAAATGCTTTTAAAAAATTATGAGTAAGTTCACACAGGGCTCTTTGAATCCCAGATGGTTCTTTAAAATTCGTCAAGAGGCCAGGCGTGGTGGCTCACGCCTGTAATCCTAGCACTCTGGGAGGCCGAGGCGGGCGGATTGTTTGAGCTCAGGAGTTCGAGACCAGCCTGAGCAAGAGCGAGACCCTGCCTCTACTAAAAATAGAAAGAAATTAATCGGACAACTAAAACTATATAGAAAAAATTAGCCGGGCATGGTGGCACATGCCTGTAGTCCCAGCTACTCAGGAGTCTGAGGTAGTAGGATTGCTTGAGCCCAGGAGTTTGAGGTTGCTGTGAGCTAGGCTGATGCCACAGCAGTCTAGCCCATGCAAAAGAGTGAGACTCTGTCTCACAAAAAAAAAAAAAAAATTCGTCAAGAGCATGTAAACAGAAACACATGGCTCATGGATCTTTTCATGTAGATATAGCTTATAGGTCAACAAAGTATTTCTACTTAGAGATTAACCCGTGCCAGAACTTGGGAAAGGGAGCGCCGGACTGTTCTGTAGAATCCGAAACGTTAGAATCCATTTTCTTCTCTAAGGCCTGGAAATAATCGCGTGGGGTTCTCACTGTTTGCAGATAGAGATGCCTGTGCTCCCGCGGGGTGCAGCACGCATGCCTGGTGTGTTTCGGAGGGAGAGGGCGCCGCGTGTCAGTGTTTGAAAGGATTTGCTGGGGATGGAAAACTATGCTCCGGTAAGAGCAAAGGCCAAATCCACATATTTAGACAATAGTGAACCGGAAACATTCTTGCTGCTCTTATGGACTCAAAATCTCTAGAAGGATTTATGTAATGA
Organism: Indri indri; assembly: GCA_004363605.1. NCBI lineage: Eukaryota > Metazoa > Chordata > Mammalia > Primates > Indriidae > Indri > Indri indri. Next base: position 186,016 of record RJWJ010000025.1, on the reverse strand, counting down.
TCAGCAGGTTTGAATAAGTTATTTCATGTTAGCTTAAAAAAATGGATGACTTGCATAGAAAATATGAGACATAAATATATTTACTTACAGTATAAGCATATAATACATTGAGTTTATAGTAAGAGTATACAATATATGCAGTTGACATTAAGGGGAAGAATTTATAATTAGCTTCAGAAGCATGAATTTGAATTCAAGTCAAATTTATGAATTCACTAATTCCAATGAAAACACAACTTCCCTCTGACTCCCCAAAGCTTAGGTCCTAAGTTTTAGTCAAATAAATAGATTGCAATGGATAGGTTCCTGTTTTTTATCGATAGCCTCAAAATGACAAGTTAGCGATTACCGGAAAGAAAGATCTCAGTCCTTACAGTCTGAAGGACTGGAACAAAGTGATTTATTTACGCACACTGAGCTAATCAGGTGCGGATGCTGTGAAAGTTGATTCCAGAGTGAACTTCGCATCCAAGATGCAGGGTTTGCATTATGTTTGCAAATGGTACCTGCGAAGGGCTGAATGGTTGCACACAGGATTATGCTTATTCCGTCCTGCTGTTCCCATTTACACCAGGATCGCCTAAATATCTCACCAGCTCCTAATTCTGCCCACAGATATAGACGAATGTGAGCTGGGTGTCCCAGTGTGCCCTCCCGCCTCCGAGTGCGTCAACACTGACGGTGGCTATGTCTGCCGGTGTTCGGAAGGCTACCAAGGAGACGGGCTTCGCTGTCTGGGTAAGAGAGTGCGCGTGCCCAGGAAGGAGGGTGCGGGCAGGCCTCGGAAATCAGGAAACACCGTGGGTGTGGTGGGCCGAGAGAAGACAGGATATAATCAGGGTGACACACGTGTTGAGACTAAAAGAGGAGTTGTGCAGTGTGTTCAAACTGACATATTTCTGTTCCTGATGAAGGTCGGGTGCACGCCCTTGCACTCTGACTGCAGTGGTCAGCTTCAAGCCCTTCCTCTGCTGCCTTTCTTGTTCTTTCTCTGGGGTTTCGGAGACACCAGTGTCTTATCAATATCCATATCTTGAGCCGTCGTGGGGGGAGCAGGACAGCACTTGTCACTGAATCTGGCAAGCGCATTATGGCGAATGCTAGCGCCGGCGTGGGTTTGTGGGCAGTTACTGCCGTGGGCATGAAGGAGGCTCTGCAGGTGGTAAGTTCAGTCGGTGGGAGTGTCAAGCCACTGACATTTGGATACAAGTAAAGAACCATCAAAACCTCTTTCATGAGCACCGTCCTCTGCCGAGGGCCAGGTGTGGCGTGTTGGTTGGAGAGCTCGAGTCGCCGATGTCTCGTGTTTTCCCAGGTGTCGGTAGCGTCTCTGTGCAAGTGAAGACCCGCCCAAATTACCTGAGGCCTAGTGAATTGGTTATCTGATGTTTTACACGGCTTTCAAATTTCTCTTTCAGGATTTTCTTTTTTCCTTCTTCTGAAAACATTAAAATCTTTTCCCAGTGAGGAAGAAACTCAAATGATCCTGCTTTCGCCCACATTAAGGTTAAAGATGAAATCTCAATCATAACTATCAGTTTTCTGGATCTGGTTGATTTAAATCAGACCTTTGTCAGATTAGTTTTGTGGAGTCCGCAGACATCCGTAAATGCTCTTTTAAGCACATACCTGGCTGTCAGTCAGGAAAATGTCACCGCTCCAATTAAGCAGACTCGTAGGTAATTTAGACAAACAGACTTCATATGTAATTTCCTTTGAAGAGAAGGGAGAAGATATCCTTTCTTGGGTGTTTAAACTCGTTAGACTCTGGATTCTCACTGTGTTAGTAACCCACCTTCTACCAGCATTGAGCACGCAGCAGGTGACCTGCCCCTGCCTGCCTGGTTGGCGCGGAGTCCTCAGGCCCCGTGGAAGCTTGTTCCTGTATATATTCGTAGATATAATACTTCGAACCACGTCTGGCACATAAGTGCGATATAAAAGTGTTGTTGTTAGTATTACTAAGATAGTTGTGTTTCTTGGTCAGGTGTACATCTTTGTTTTTGGTTCTTGGAAAAGCTCTCTCTCTCTCTTAAGGTGCTAGTTTATTGAAATTATAATGGGAAGTCCGTTAAAAAAAAAGAGAGAGAGAGAGAGAGAGTCAGTATGCCTGCCTGGTTGGCACGGAGTCCTCGGGCCCATTCAGTCGGGATGGTAATTCAATGTGGCAGGTGTTTCATCAGCCCCTCTTGGGGAGCAGAGGCACAGCACGGGGAACTGGGGGCAACGCCAGTCCTTGTTTGCAAGGAGAGTATGATCTAAACGCAGTATGGCTGTGAAAAGCGGTGACGAGAAGTCCACAGCATAAGAAAAGCAAAAACCACAGTGGCCGTTCGGAACTGGGAGAGTTATCTGGGGTGTTGGGAGAGAGTCCCGCAGGAAGCGGCATCTGGAGGGAGCCCGGGGAGTGCGAAACGTAAAGGGCTGGGAGCATTCTGGGCGTGAACAGATCAGCCTGGCCGAGCACTGAGCTCAGGCTACATGTTGGGGAAGAACCGAAACGGAGGCTGGTCAGGTGGTGTGTGCCATGACAGCACAGATGCTGGGTGGCGTGGACCACAGAAATGCATTGTCTCACAGCTCTGGGGGCCGGAAGGCCCAGACGGAGGTGCTGGTCGATTTGGTTTCTGGCGAAGGATCTCGTCCTTGCAGGTGGCCACCTTGACCTTGTGTTCGCACCTGGCCTTTTCTCTGTGGAGACGGGGACGGGGAGATGGGGAGAGGAGGGCAGGGAGAGAGAGAGAAAGAGGGTGCACACTCTGGTGTCTCTCCTCTTCTCTTAAGGACGCCAATCCTATTGGATTAGGGCCTCGCCCTTATGACTCCATTTAACCTCAGTTACCTCCTGATAGACCCTGTCTCCAAGCACAGTCACGTTGGGAGTTAGGGCTTCAACATACGAATTTGGGAGGATCCGATTGGGTCGGTGACGGATAGGTTGGGTTGCATTTGTGGAAGACTGAAATCCGAGGGTCAGGTTTTACTGGGGTTTTAATTTTCTCTAACACAAAGCTGTCCTAAATTTTCTAGTCGCCACGGTACAAAAAAAAAAAAAAGAGAAACAAGTGAAATTAATTAATAATATATTTTCATTTATTCTACTGTATCCAAAATATTAACATTTTAATATATAATCGATATAAAAATTGAGTTTTTTATTTTGGTATTATGTCTTTAAAATCTGGTGTGTGTTTTACACTTAGAGCACGTCTCGGTGTGGGCTAGATGCGTTTCAGGAGCTCAGGCCCCGCTTGGCAATGGCCGCCATATTGGTCGGCGCAGCTCTGGCCACCGGAGCCACAGGTTTGTCCTCCTTGCGGGGCAGAGAGAATTATCTGGCTGTGGTGTTTATGTTTGGAGAGGAGGAAACATGAGACCCAGGCATGTAGTCAGGCTGTCCCTCTGGCGGTGACGTAAAATTGAGAGGAAGAAGGAACCTAGATGCTAGGGTGCGAGTAGTCGAGAAAGAAACAGGTGGGTAGTTGGGAAAGAAAGGATGACTTATTTATGTGGTTCATATTTATGCCAAAAAAGCAAGACTGTTGTATTGGATATAACACGTATGCCCGTGCTGGGCGCCTATTCGGAAAAGATAAGTATGAATCTTCAGGGTCTGAACTTCTGAATGTTTGCCTAGAGGTAGTTAACCAGTCTCCAACTCTGGGAAGCCTCCTTTCCTTCCAAGCAGGAGGAGAACTTCCAGCCTTCTGTCGGGGGCTCGGAACGCCTGCATGGGCGTGCAGCAAGGGACCCGGTGCATCTCTCTGTCCGGCGTTCACGGTGGTCTCTTTCAACCTAAAAATGCACAGGGCTCTGAGAACGTGCACCATGACGGAAGCTGAAGATGCTCCCCTTCCAGAGTGTTGGACTTTCCAACTGTATAACCCCCTTTCTTCCTCTGCACCCCGCTTTTCTCTTCCCTACTCTGACTTTTCTAACAGACGTTGACGAGTGCCGGCTGGGGACGCACCGCTGTGGAGAAAATGCCAATTGCACAAACACAGAGGGAGGCTACACCTGCACGTGCGCCGGCCGCACGTCTACACCCGGACTGGTCTGCCCTGGTAGGTGGGCGGGTGGTCTCCATCAGAGGGGAGGGTTCAGGGGAATTCTTCACCCCGTGTATTTGTGTTAGAGATTCTAGAAAAAGTCATTCAGTTCACCAGGCTGGAGAGCTGGCTTTCCTGATGGGGATGATGCCGGCTTGAGAATTTGAAACGGTCCAAGTTTTCTTAATTGAACAGCATCTCGGATAAATCGCTGTTTATTACTCATGATTTAATAAAGGTGGGAACACAAGTGTTTCTTTTTAACTGTGCAACTAATCTCCCAATTTCTAATGTTGATTTCTGGGGCTGTTGGATACATTTTTGCAGGGCCAGGCAGGCTCAGTGAGGATGTCTGGACTCAGCATTTTAAATCGCTCTCGAGGATTTTAAAACATTCAAAAGTCAGTATTTCTTTGTCTGAATTAGAACTCCGGCTCTCTTCTCTTTCTTTTGAGAAGTTCATAGTGGTTAACTCCTGTTTCCTGAACCTTCTCTCCATAATGGCAGTATTATCCCACCGTCAGCCCCCAGAGGGGAGCTGGCCTCACCTGGAAACCAGGTCGGGCCGTTCCTGTCACTGCCAGCCGTTTGCCTCTTAGCTCTGCAGGCAGAAAACCTCCTAAGAGAGAAAAATTCTGTGCTTACTTAGTCTTTATTTTTAGCACGTTATTTTTCTCCAACAATTTGCTCTTCTTAAAGATGTTGAAAAACTGCGCATATTTCTATAGTCAGCTACACACCCTGACGTTTTCCTTTTAAGGAGCAGTGAGCCTTTCCATGAAAGAGATGTCACTGCCTTGGTGTTCCCTGGGTTAGGGTCATATTTCCTCGCTGTCACCGTTTTACGATCTTGTCTTCGAGGGCTGCCCCGAAAGTTAAATATTAAGAGTGTTTAGAAGAAAGCATCGTGTGGGAGAAATGTTTGAGACCCCCAGGATATTGTAGGCATCCGGCTGTGTACTGGTGGGTAGTTTTTAAGCCACGAAGAGATACCAGTTGTTCCGCGAGACCTAAAGCTCGCTGTCATGTCACATGGTTAGAGGTGATGACAGATTTGTTTTTATAATGAGATCGGTGACTCTGAATCCACGTGGTGGTTTAGGATCGGCCCTTCTCCTCCTGCCTCCAGCACGCTTTCTATCAGATACTGCTGAGCCTGAGGGATGCTGGCTTCGGGTCTGTCTTGGAAAGCGAGCCTGTCGCCGCCAATAATTCTACTGCCACTAAAAGACATTACAAATTGTTCATGGAAATTAGTTCCTGATACTCATACCTGAAAGACCCTCACCACTTCAGAAAATAAAAGGAATGTCTTGGATTCTTCTAGACTCTACTCCACCCTCCAACCTCAGGGAAGATGACCGCTATCCCGTCAGAAATAGCTACCCGGGGTGTCCCCCGTCCCACGACGGGTACTGCCTGCACGGCGGCGCGTGCATGTACCTGGAAGCAGTGGACAGCTACGCGTGCAAGTGAGTCCTGCTGTCTCTCTGACGGCACGGAGCCGTGCGGCCGCAGTCCGTCCAGAACTGCTAGCGCATACGTACAGTTCACACTGAGGATGTTTTTCTGCTGTTGGTTTTGTTTAGGAAAAATATAAATATGTACATATAACTTGTGTGTGTGCGCTTCACTGCACCCTCTCTGTGTATCGGGACCTCCCCACCCCCAGCCACCGGTGGTAAATATAAATCTAAGGAATTGGTGATTTTCCCTTTTACTTCAATAATTTGACGTTACCACTAGTATAGTCTAGGAATTAAATTTCTCATTCTGTGAGAATAAAATTTAGAATTGTGAGAGAGTGCCTTAAAATGTTGATTTATTTTCTGCCAAATAGGCTGTAGGTTATGTGTGCGCATCCGTGATGTGTTTCGGGGTCCACCAAAGTGATGTACGTGTTCCCTGGATCTCTTGCCAGTGTCCAAAAATATTTTTTTTCAAAACTTTTTTCAATGTTTTTTTCAAAAAAAAATTTTTTTCAAAAAAAAATATATGCTTTTTTCAAAATGTATATATGTTTTTTCTTGCTAATAGTTGATTTTTATATTTTTATCGTTTGGCGGTGATTGCTGGGTGCTTCAGCTGCTGCTCTGTGCTCCTTCTTGCCCCGGTTAGGGTTTGACGGTAACAAAGTGTCAACCTGGAGAGGAGATTTGAGGAAGTCCTAAAGCTGTGAGGTGTTCCCACTGTGCCCACGCGGAAAGCCCTTCCCCAGGAGCCTTTAGCAAAACACAAACTCACAATAGCTCATTCTGCATCAGCTTTTACTTTTGATTAATTTCCTATTTCCAAGGCAATAGGAGGAAACTGATAACAAAAAATAAATAGGTCTTCCAGGGTTAGACTCCTAACTCGTTGATAATGTTCTCCATACCTGAGGGAGGTATCCTGATCCTCACAAATTGGCACTGTGAGCTTAAAGGCTTTTATGATTTTTAGCAGTAACAATGAGCAGAAATAGAGGCTAAATTATTAGAAGAATAGGCTGACAAAGTATCAATATGTCATAATGACAAAAATAGTGGAAAATGCTCATGAATACTAGTAAAAATGACTCAGTTGTAGTAGAATTCTGTTTTCATGTTCATATTTACATGTTACAATTTTATAACGTAAGATAAATCCAGTACTTATAGTTATCCTTTATTTTAATATTAAAAATCAAATTGTTTTTGCCTGTTTGTTGTTTCTAATCATCCCAAATAATGAAGTTGCAAAAACAAATGTCCTAGTTTATTAGGTCATGGTTGATTTCCTCCATGATATTTTAACTTTAGATCACAAAAATCATCATAATAATATAAAGGGCACTGCAGGGTTACATATCGCATTTAGTGCAATATTTTCATTTGGATCTGAGAGCACCAATTCATTAAATGATTGATGAACTCTTTAGCACACTGCTTTTCTTTCTGTCATTAAATCCTGATGAAAATATCGTATTTCCCTGATAATGTTTTAAACATGAGTCGCTACAAAATAACAAACTGAAGAATAACACTCAAATGTAAGGACCTTTACTCTAAAGCAATATTTAAAATATCATCACAGTTCATCGTCATCTGGATCATAACTTTGTTTTTGAATTGTATATTTAATAAAAAATGTGATTTAATCAAGCATTCAACCCTTCCCTCCTCCTGCCCTGATGACCTCGCTTTATGTTTTATTAATTCCATAATGACAAGTCTGTAGGGAGCGATTACCAGCGCAACTGTTATTAGAAACACTTCACGGCAGGCGCCATCCTGTGCAGAGTGTTCTTCATGCTGCAAGCTGGTTTCCAAAGGACCAGCTCTTCCTTCTTTGCTTGGAGGCAGTGGAAGTTACCCTCAGATCCAGGAAGCCCCGGGCTGTCCCCAGGGTTGCAGAGGACATGAGAACTGGAAGTCCCCATGTCCAGGGTTGTCCTCCAAGGTTTCCTGGTTTGGAACCAGGTGTGAAGTCTCACACCTGTAATCCTAGCACTTTAGGAGGCCAAGGCAGGAGCATTGCTTGAGGCCAGGAGTTCAAGACCAGCCTGGCAACACAGTGAGACTATCCCTACAAATAATTATAAAAATTATCCAAAAATAAAAATTATTCGGGCATGGTGGTGCACCCCTGTAGTCCCAGCTACTCGGGAACCTGAAGCAGGAGGATACCTGAGTTTCAGACTTCAAGGCTGCAGTGAGCTATGGTGATGCCACTGCACTCCAACCTGAGTGACAGGGTGAGAACCCGTCTCTAAAAAAATACATAAAGAAAATAATAATAAACAAAAAGTTGTCCTGGTTTAGAGATTCTCAGAGGGTCTTCATCCATTTTGTCCTGGCTTTGAGCCAAACATCCTTTTGGGCAGGTCTTCTTTAGCCCAACACCCTCCAATATCAGTGTCGTGAATTATTTCTGAAAAGCAGGTTATGTAGTCAAAGCACTTTGAGAAATGTGTTATATTCAATCTTAATTCATGGTCTTCCACAACACATTAAAAAGCCTTATTTGCCTTTATTTAGTCCAGAATGTCTTGAAATTATTTGACCGTGGAAACCCAAACTTTTTTGACCAGGGAATCTTTTGTTTAGTTGAACGGAAGAACCAGTTATTAATAATAACCCAAAGAACTAGTGTCCCTCTTACCCCTGCTTTGTAAAATGCTGACTGACTATTCTGGGTCTTACAAGGCTCAGAGAGGCTTTGCTGTAACAACCTGTCTTGGCCGGTCACAGGACTCTTGGCCATGTGATTGACATATTCCTCAAGGCCCCCAAATCTCTGAGCAGGTCAGAGGTGTGACCCGTCAACCTCCAACAGATGAAAAGGGGCTGCTAGGTATTGACAGTAAATGGCTATCACCAAAGATAGCTAGAATTTAAACAGTGTTCAGGGAATCCTGGAACAGCGATGATCCTTCATGCTTCTATGCTCAGATCCTGCCGTCTCGTACATGGTCAGTTCTAGAAAAATAGCCTTTCGGAGGTAAATACAGCATAAAGCCCTTTTTGGAAGCAGCATAGTGTAGTAGAAAGAATATAGGCTTTGCAATCAGAGAACCATTTGAATCCAACCTATCATTCATTAGCTGTGTAACCTTCTATTAACTCCTTAAGCCTCAGTTTCCTCATCTGAAAAATGAGAATATACCATCAAAAATAAAAAAAATAAAAGGATGTTTTTAAAGTTGATGCTTTTGCAAAGAAGAATATTATAAAATACAAATGTTTACCCGAAATCCCCATAGCTTCTGGAAACTCATATTCCCAGTAGATGGCAGCATTGTTTCATTTACTTTAAAAAGGTGCAACAGTAAATTGGTCACTGATAATTCCAGTAATGAGACAGCAGGGTGTTTGTGAGTGAATGTTCCTTTTTCCTCCATATAGTTCCCCCCCTTGAAGAAAACAGGCAAATGTTTGTATGTATGTCACCAGTGAGACCTTTTCCCTTGGGCCAGTAGTGATGAAAAAAAAAATTTTTTTTTTTTCGAGACACAGTCTCACTACGTTGCCCAGGCTAGAGTGCCGTGGCGTCAGCCTAGCTCACAGCAACCTCAAACTCCTGGGCTCAAGCGATCCTCCTGCCTCAGCCTCCCGAGTAGCTGGGACTACAGGCATGCGCCACCACGCCCGGCTAATTTTTTTTTCTATATATTTTTAGTTGTCCAATTAATTTCTTTCTATTTTTAGTAGAGACGGGGTCTCACTCTTGCTCAGGCTGGTCTCGAACTCCTGAGCTCAGACAATCCGCCCACCTCGGCCTCCCAGAGAGCTGGGATTACAGGAGTGAGCCACCGCGCCCAGCCTGAAAAAATTTTTAAAAAGGGGACTGCGTTTCCCCCGCAGACCAGGTTGTGTGTCCTGTGCAGGGACTATGTATATTCTTCTCTCATAGCCTGGCTTCCACGGGGGACTCCGCCTTCGGATTCCTCTTTCCATTGACCTATGCTCATTGCAATCTGGCCAAACATTTGTTTCCAAGATTCCCTTGGCTCTTAGGGCAGAATGGCTTTGTGTTGGTTTTAAAAGGTGGCTCCTCAGGATTTTAGCCCAACAGAAATTGATCTTTAATCAATGTTCTGCACTGCCTCATACAGGCAATATGCAAAGAATCCCCCAGCAGTCCCAGGGCAAACAGACTAAAGGGGAGGTCCGTGCCGCATTAACTTGTAAGTCCTAATGCTCCCCACTGACCCCGATGGATTTTCTATACGCTTCCAAAGGGCTGAGTCTAGAAACGCACAGGTTGAGAGACAGCTGGAGGTCGCGTCTGAAAAACGTCAGCGTTTTCAGCCAGGCGTCTCCCATGACCTCTGTTTGTGTGTTGTCGCAGCTGTGTTGTTGGCTTCGTCGGGGAGCGGTGTCAGCACCGAGACCTGAAGTGGGAGCTGCGTCACGCCGGCCTCGGGCGGCAGCGGAGCGTCACCGTGGCGGCTGTCTGTGTGGTGGCCCTCGTCCTGCTGCTCCTGCTGGGGCTCTGGGGGGCTCGTTACTACAGGTGACCTTTCCTTTCCACGGTACTCAAAACCTCCTTCTAAGCCCTCCTCTGGGGACACCTGCCTCCTTGAGATGAACTTCTACATTTAAAAAGTGGGATTAAAGTTAAAAAAAAAAATTGGCCCAGGATCTCACTGCCCTAAAACATCAGTGTTTTTCCTTGTTCCATTGCAGTCTTTGTCCACACACCTGCATTAAGTGGTTGTGACTTTACAGACGCATTTTTTGCATTCCACTTTCTTCCCCCACCACAGCCTGCATAACTATAATTTTTCATGGCTGCCTTGCATTGAGTTGATTTCCCATAAAATATTAGCTTTTTTTTTTTTTTTTTTTTAAATCAGCATCTTCCTGGAAGGAAGTTTCTGTTCTTTGGATTTTGTGTTTTCAATAATTTCAGGTTAACAGTTGGAAGCTGTGCGACAATAACATTTATACGTTTAATTTTTTAAAAATAATACTACATTAGGGTCAAGGTATGGGCAACACAGTGTTTGCTCATTTTCCAGTTTCTTAAAAAGTAGGACAGCATCCTCCACTATCACCAATATTGAAAAATACTTTATGTGCTGTTCCCGTTTATGCCGTGCAAAATCAGTGAGTCGTAAGATTTCGAGGCTGAAGAGGACTTTGTGGAATTATCTAGTTCACTCTTATCATTTCATGGCTGAAAAATCTAAGACCCACTTCACTAGTCCCAATTCTCTGGGAATGTATGAAATACCTGCCACCATCTGTAGATAAAAATTTAGCCACATTGACTGGATTCTGCACAACCACTCAAATGACAACCGTCTTGTGTTCTGGAAAATTCAACATATCAGCCAAGATGCACTTGTCTGAGATCCTGCTATATCCCAGTGTAGTGGCTAAGAGCATGGGTTCTGGAATTAGATTGCACACGTTCAGGTCAGAGTTAGCGTCTAAATAACATCAGGCATGTCGCCCAGCCTCAGCATTCATTAATTTCCTTTGCCGTAAATAGGGACAAGAATAGTGCATACCTCCAGGGTTATCGTGAGATTAATTGTGTTAATCTAAGTAGAGTTACCTATGTGTGTGGCTACATTTGTAGCATAGATAGATCGATTCTGACAAGATCAAATTAAAATTGCCAGTCTATCGCCACGCCACTCAAGTATGCTGACAAATACAGCCCTAGCATTGAGTTTTTAAGTCGGATGTATTAAATATTTTTTCCTTAAAGAGTTAAAATCAGTTATTTCTTCCCTTTATACCATTCCTTGCCTGTCTTGTCTAGAGATTGAGTGTTTGACACCATTTGTCTTCCGCATCTCTCAAAAGATGAGTGTTTGTAAAACTAAATAAATTTTAAAAGCATCCTAACATTATTACTTCATAAAACTTGAATCCTTGCGAGGACCCCGCCCCTTGTGAGAAAATCCGCAGGGAGTATTCCGTCACAGACTGCAACTATGTAGCTGTGCAACTTTGCAGCTGTGCAACTTTGCAACTGTTTCTGTTAGCCACTTGCTTCGATTTCTTTCCTTGAAGCCTTTGATTACAATCCGTGATAACCCACGCCGCCTGTGTCGACGGCTTCTGCAGCTCCCCCCGAAGCCCTTCCCTTCCTCACCACTGTTCCCTGGATGTCCGGGGAGGGCGTTTGGCAGATGGTCGCACGCCTAGAGGCGGTTAAGCCGCCTGTGTGCCCCATGACGGCAGTGCTGCTTTGGGATCTTGAGGCTGGCTGGCTGTCCTGTCTGCCGCGTGGTCCTCACGCTTTCACTGCTTACCCTCCAGTGGCCGCTGTGCGGTGGTGATGTGCCTGTCTCTCCCTCCAGAGACAGCTGCTCTGAGGACAGAGATCCTACCTTAATGCTAAACCTGCAAACCCCCTCCCTCGGGTGCATGGAGCAGTGCCTTTCATAGAGTTAATGTTTGTCAAACAAAACAGAATATTCTGTTTAAGAGGGTGGATTTGGAAGCAAGAGACCCAGTCTATTTCCTGGCTTAGCAGCTGTGAGACCATATTATCTCGGGTCTTCCTCTCCTTCTGTTTCTGCCTCTGCTTCCTTGGGGGCGGGAGATCGCAGTGGGTAGTGGAGGGAGCCCCGGCTTTGCGTCATGGTGACCCTGTTCCTGCACCACCCTCAGTGGCTGCGCCTTGGGTACGTCACTGCCTGCTCCGAGCCCCACTGGCTGTGCTTGCAAACAGAGCTAATGAAGTCTGCCTGCCACAGTTGCTGGAATGTTACTTCCACAGACAGCCCCTCCGCTCCCCCTGAAATTTGTTATGTCTGTTAAGGTAGGAAGATTGTTGTTTTCCCGTTGCTATGTCCCCAGTACCGGGATGGTGCCTGGGGTATAGTTAGTACTCAGTCGGTATCTGTGAGTACAAGAATGCAGGGCTCCCCCTCCCAACACACACACACACACACACACACACACACACACACACACACACACACACACACCCCGCTACCTCACAGAACCTTGGAAAGAGTGAAACATCATCTGGAAAGTATTTTGAGTTCTGCAGAAAAGAATGCCTTAAACACCTCAAGGTATGGTCCTAATGGTCTTCATAGTTCTTCTCTCCCACACATTTTAAGTTAAATTTCAGGAGCAAAAATAGTTGTCCCTGCCCATTGCTGAGTAGGCCAAGAGTTTTGGTTTGTCTTGAGATTGTCTCACATTATGCTTTATCACAGGACTCAGAAGCTGCTCTTGAAAAATCTGAAGAACCCATATGATGAGCCCAGCAGAGATGTGAGTGGCAGCTGGCCTGCCACCAGCGCGACTGGAATGTCTTCTTGCCCCCAACCTTGGGTAATACGACCAAGGCAGATGAAGCAAGAAATTGACTTGTTATTAACCCCAGTTTATTTTTTCTCATTAGTATGGAGTTCAGAACAACTGGCATCTGTTATAGCTTCCAGCTGGTGTTGCTAGGGAGGTCCCGGGTGGGAGGGCAGGGGAATTGTGTCCTGAACTAAGGGAATCAGACCAGTTAAAATAATGCTATAAAATAATGGTGCAAAGAATTTTGGAGTTTTTTTCTATCATGTAGATTCTTTCTATAACTTAGATTTTTTATGTGTTACGTGAAAAGCATTTCCCAATTTTTAGTTGGTACCTTTCTTAAAAACCCACGATTATGTTTCTAACATTCTTAATATTTCTTTTCTCGTGTACATTTTAAGTCCCTGCACTTCAGTAGCAAAATAGATTTAGCAAATAAAAAGACAAGACACCTGGTTAAATTCATACTTAAAGTTCAAGTTGAAATTCAAATGTAACTGGCTGTCCAGTATTTTATCTGACAAACCTAGATATTTTCCAGAAAGCATAGTGGATTGGGAAGTTCACGATGCCTCACAGATCACCCACTTCAGTAACTGATCTTGGGGCACTAGAGGGCAGACTTGGGACAGGCCCCACTGAGCTCCCTAGAATCTACGGAGGGAATTTCCACTTCCAGAAACCTGTCAGTCAACTTGACTGAGTCAGTGCGTGCTCTTGGTCTTATCTGCGGTATAAACTGTAGACGAGGCTGGAATATATGGCAGGTCCACGGAGGATGGAAACCTCAGGAAAGAGCTGTTAGGGAGAGGTTATGGGGGGCAAAGGCAATGTTAGGGTCCTTCCCTCATCATTTCACCTGTCCCCAGCCCCACCTCACTGGGCGTTCCCAGACAATTGCTTTCCTGTAGCTGTGCTTTTGACTAACAGGTGATTGTCTGTCCCTGCCTGTAATAGACACTCAGTATTTCTTTATTTTTTGGTTGAACTCGAGTATGGAAGTAAAATAAGAAATATGAGTTCTAGCCTTACCTCCCCACTAATTGGCTGTCTAATCTTCAGCAAGTCCTTTAACCTCTGCAGACATCTGCTTCCTCTTTGGTACAGCAAAGAGTTTGGATTAGACGATCTCGAATATGCCTTCTGTCTCTGTTGATCCCGTAGGCGTGTGATTCTAGGAGGACTGAGCCACAGATGTGCTCGGTTTTTTGAGGACTCACAATGTTGTGGGCATCTACATCACCCAGGTTGCACTTGTCTGTCCACATGGTGTTTCATTCGGATTTGGGGTAACAAGTTTAATTCATCTCATTTAAATCATGGGAAAGAAGGAGAAATGCAATCTGTGTGTGTCTGTATTTTTTAATAATAGAAACCATTCGCTGCTGCTGTCATGAGCTGCTTGTTGGCTCAGAGCTCAGCTGGGGGGTCTGGGACTGCTGAGCCTCAGTCCCCCAGCCATCGTAACTGTCGTGGGCAGCTGTGGCTGCAGATACCAGAGGGAGTGGGAGAGAGCTGAGCACCCAAACTAGGAGACGCAGCAACAGAAACAAATCTGGTTCCATCAGCTACCTGCCCCATCTCAGCCCAGAATGTTCTTCTGGCAGAGAGGCACGTGGATGGAAAATTTGCAGTGCAAAGGGGCAGCTTTTGACTTGAGCCACAAATAATGAGCGCGGGCCCCTACACAGCAGGTCCTGTATTCGTTTCGCAGCGCGTTGCTGCAGGGAGACCATTGATGAGGAGGAGATGAAGGGTGATCAGTGTTGTGGAAAATAACAAAATGAAAACACATGTTCATGGAATTCACCCTTCCCTTGCTAACACCCCTCCGTCCTCCCGTAATTGACTCCACTCGTCATCCCTTCTTACACTTTTCTCAAAGAAAAACATGGGCAAAGAGATTCTTCTCTGTTCCCTTTTCCTCCTGTTGCTTCTGAGCCGTGGGCTCCCTCCCGTGGAGACCCCTTTCTGAACCCATGGAGCAGGTTCAGCCGAAACCTTGGGCGGTGCTTCCACTGGGTTACTGATTGACAGGGAGGACAGCACCAAACCGCATCCTTCGTCCTGGAGCACAGGGTCACGTCTTGTCCTCCCTTTTGTCACTGATCTGCTTTAATATCTAATCCATCTAGTGCAAACGCAAGCCAGTGACCTCTGGTCAGCCTGCACGGCAAGTGCTCAGTCCATTTTGGACAGTGCAAATAATGACCAAAGTGATCATTTTGTTGACTGAAATGTTTTCTGGACCTGCCTTTTAAAATTCTGGTTCCTAAGTTGTTCGACCATGAGAAAGCATTTGGTAGACCCTTGCAAAATTGTTGTTGCACTATTAGTTATTGGTACCTACTAATGACTCAAAATGACTCAGAACTTGGTAGCATGTTTAGATGAATTTTATTAACACACGTATATATTTGAAAAGTTGTAGCCCCTACATATATGAGATACTGTTTGGCCTATGGGCAATGCCTAGAATACTTACAGATTCTTGTGTTGCTCATAGTAAAACAGTGGCCCCCAGGGATCCATGACCCAAAAGTTGGGATTCCAGAATTAGAATAGATTCTTCAGTAAAGATATGGGTAGTGCCTAGTTGCTTTAATAGACAATAACCATAAAGTTCCCAACGGAAAATGGAATCTTTCTTTAGCCAGAGAGATAAACTTGACAGGTCTGTTCTCCCAACTTTCACCTTCCATAGGCTGAACATGATGAAGACATAGACTTTGATTTAATGTATATTGAGATAATTTGTGAATTATATAGTAATATCCTCTCTCCTCCTTTTGTCTTCTGCAGTTCGTGGTTATAAAGGAACACCAAGATCTCGGGAATGGGTGTCAACCCGTGGCTGGCAAGGATGGCGGCCAGCTCTCCTCCCTGCAGCCAGGTGAGTGGTTGTCTCTACCTGAGAGCTGAGTGTTTGTTTAGTGAAAAGCCTCATCTAACCACACAAATGATAATGATATTGTATAAGTTGTGTGAGCATCTGGGCTGTACTGAAGTGCCGTGGAGCTTTAGAAAATATGTTTGGACTAGATTTCCATCTTATAAGAGGCTACCATGTTCACTCAAAACTCTGCTCACAGAGCTGTCTGCTAGATCACTTTGAGTGAGTACACACTGCGTGACTCCTTATTTTGCATTAGGTTGGATTTTGAAGTCATGTTTGGGGTTTGGGATCTGTACCTACTATATGGATGTAGAGTTCCAGTTAAATTGTAAGTGGCTCCAAGAAAACACATCCCCTGTTGTAATGGGAAGGGTTCCTGTGCGTTGAAGTGGGTCCAGGGATTGTCCTAGGGATTTCAGAGTATTCGGGTCTTATCAGGGGCTGGACCTGAGCCAGATGCCCGGCTGTCTGTGAAGTCCAGCCAGACCACGTGGGGAGGGACCATAAAATCAACCCAGGCCCTTAGGAACTCAGTCTACTTTGGGTAGAAATGGAGTTAGATACCCTTTGACATACTACTCTTGCTAAGAGTTGTATCATGATCAACCTTTTGGGCTTTGGTCTCAGTTATCACACTTCTATTTCCAAACCAGAGGTTATTGTTGGACACGCGTTTGTGTCATAAGCCTCTGGAAAGGTTTAGAGAAACTTTGAGCTGACAAAAACAGTTCCTCTCCTGATGAAAGGAGCTAATGAAATACCAACTCCATTGACATTTTCTATATTTGCCCTTCGCCAATATGTTTATTGCCAGACCTTCCTTGTCAGATTTCTTTGTAGAGAGAACATGGGTTTCTTATTTTGGAAAACTCACTCTAAGCTCCCTTCCCATATATATATGTTGCCGTGTAAACCAAAATACTGAATTCAGTAGAACTTCATTGCCTAATTTGAAGAAGGACTGGATATTAAGGTACACTTAAGAATTGAATATAAAAACTACAATAAATAATGTAGTTTTCTATAGGTATGGTTACTGTTGCCTGGGTAATGAAAACAATCAACATTTTCAAAAGTTGCTTGGGTTTTTATTTTTATTGGTAGCACTGTTAGAAAGTAATGGAATACCTTCGAGTTACATACTACTTTTCCTTGAGCAGCTAAAAACACATATTTCTTTCTTACAAAGGTAATCCATTTTAGAGGTGCATATAATTTTGCAAGTGAATCAATAGCACGATGATTTGACAAGAATGTGGTTAAACGCAGAAAAGAACTAAGGACTCGTTATGGTTAGCCAAGTACTCAGGACTAGATTAGAATGTTTCCTTTTTTTTTTTTTTTGCAAACTCTACTGCAAACAATTTGACCCATTCTGTCTGGGCCACTCGTATAACTGTCCCCCGGTGTGAGTGATCACATCCCCGATCCTGCCCAGCTGTCTTGTAAATGCCTGGGGTGAGAGTGCGCACGGAGGTTGGGTGGGGAGGTGGTGTGCGGAATGATAGATCTAGTTTGGCTCTGCTCCTGGAAAATCCATTAAAACACAGTACCACGGTGCTAGTGGTAAAGCCCACAACCACCTTCACTGACCTTGGCCAACATCAGCTGGAGCAGGTTAATTGCGGAGGACCAGGCCAGAGCAAAGGAATACAAGGATATTTAAAACCTGAGCTCTATTCCCAAGTCATTCATGGTCCAGATGGGGGAATAGAGGGTACGCAGGGAAGGCTGATACACAATGTCAGGTAGCATAGTTCTTTGAATCATCTCGGCTGACCAAGACTATTTTAATTTTTAAAAATTGGGTCCAGAGTGGTTTGAGAATGAATTCTTTTCGTGTCTCCTATTTCAGGCCAATTCTCCAACCACTCCTATTAGGGTCTCTCTTGCCAGGCATTTTGAATGATGTGAATACTGAAATTTGTTTTTTTGTTTTTTTGTTTTTTTATATAGGGTCAGTGCAACCGACTTTGTGGAGGAAGGAGCCCCAGACGTCTGGAATGGGCACAGAGGAAGGCTGCTGGATTCCACCATCCAGCGATAAAGGCTCCTGTCCCCAGGTAATGGAGCGAAGCTTTCATCTGCCCTTGTACCGGGCACGGCCCCTTGCGGAGGGAGTTCAGAAGCCCCATTGTCTCCCATCATCTAACCCATTATGACAGCGAAGGGCCCTGGATCCACCGTGCCAAACGGAGCTGACTCCATGAAAACTGGAATTTGAAAGAAAGTCAGGAAGAACAAACCATGTCGATGGACAGTGTATTGCCTTTGAAAAAGTAGAGGAAAACTACAGATTTTGGTCCCATAATCTCTACACTAATCGCACACTCAGCATCCTGGAGACAGATACATAGTTGCGCTTTTGTTTCTTCCTTCAAGCAGTGCCATCGCAGATTTTCAAATAGTGATGGGGAGAATCACTAGGTAACCAGAATTGGGACAATAGTGCTTTGTAAACCGTGTTTTCGTCGGTAGTCAATTTCCCCTGCAGTCCCAGAAGAAATCTGGGGTTAAATGAGGCGATCACACTGGTTTGGTCAGTTACAAAGTAATTTCTTTGATCTGGACAGAACATCTGACTCAATCTCATGATATGGTTGGAATATTACAATTACTGTTTAGATACATTGTAGGCGTTTAACTTACCATTGCTGTGGTCCATGCTGGTAATTTTTGCAGAATGACTCCTGATAAAGTAATGAAAAGTATAGTAACTTCAAACTTGATTTCTTCACAATTAGATGGCTTATTGTTTCTATTTTAAAATATCTGAATGAAAACATTTAATTTTAAAAACATTACCCAAGAGACATCAATGTTTCTCAGTCATTCCTGTCCTTTCCCCCACAAAAATTTTTCCCGGTGGTAAATTCCCGTTTCGTGTATTTGCACAGAATTTTTTTGTTTTTTCCAATACAAGATTGTAAGCAAAATGCCTGATTTATTTTCATATGGATAACAATCAATTTCTTCTATTTAAATAAAATCACTATAAAACAGAAACATTTTATTCTACACCTGATTAAATAATTAATTATAGTCTAAGGGGGTATTAGAATTGAGCCAAGGTGATTTGCCAAGCTTGCTATTATAACTCTTTTACAAAAATTTTTTGAAATTTATCACTCTAACTTTATAAATTAAAATTTCACATGGTTCTAATTAAATCTTTTTCTTGCATCCAAGGCATAACACAAGTTGATACAGTAACTTTGAATATTGGACTTTGGCAATACCAGAAGTCAGTATAAAAAGGAGTTGAAGTACATTTTCAAGTGGATACTTTATAGAAATTTTGGTAAAGATTTGGTGATAGGGAGGATGACTTGAGGTTTTTGGGTATTAGTTAATTATTCAGTATGACACCTTTCCCTAGCTAATTTAGATGTTTCTGTATTCAGTTTTGCTTTAATTGGCAATTGATAATCAGAGAGCTGTCTTTTATTGCTGATCAGTAACTGACCTCAGAAAAATAATAGCCATAATTTCCCCAAGTTTTTCTTTCCCTAAGTATGGATATTTTTTTCTTCCTTCAAAAGTGAGCATTTTTGAAGTTTTAAGGGTTTAGATTACATTTTTGTGTTTTAACACCTCTTTCTCTTAGGGTTTCGACAATAACCAAAGCAATGACGTGAGACCACAATAACCCACAATATACCATTACCTGAGAAGCAGAAAATCCCTATTTCCTTTGAGCTTTTCAGTGACTCTGATACCTCAGAAACTGGCACTATACTAAGTCCTCAACCAGGCTGTCCTGCCAGCTCCCTGGTCAGATTCAAGACCAAATAATTCATTTATATGAAGTTTATAAGCAGGGAAAATTAAACAGTATGGATACAGGCTTAAGTGGTAAAATCCTAAAGAAAAGTAAGAAAATCATTCCGAAAACATTTGGAAGGATAGTTGTCTTTGGTGCTAGGAAAGGATGCTCTGTGAACTGCTCATATACATTTTTTCACTTTTTTGCATGATTTATTTCACGGTTCAAAAAAAGAACAAAAAGAACACAAAATAAATTATCCCCAAATTCTATTGAGCCTTCATGGATTCCGGAATGATTCGCATTCCTTGCATTCATGCCGCTGGGTTTGCTGAACTCTGCGTCCCTGAAGCCGTGGGGCGTGCTCTGGGCCAATGGGTTTCTGAGCTGGGAGTTTTCCCTTGCGGTTAGAAGAGCCTGCAAAGAGGCAGAAAACGATGTTTACCGCACACCTTCAACACTTTTGGCAAATAGAGGGATAAAAAAAAAAAAAGATAATGAAAGATCGGAGGAAATAAGGTCTGTGTATTGTCCGAGAGACATCTACAATGAAACATTGTAGCAATTCAGAATGGAAACCTCCACCCTCCACCCCACCCACACACCAAACAGGATGCTGGCTTCCCCACTGCTCCGGGATGCTGGAGACGATGGTGACGTTTTACTTTTACTCCGGGACCTAGATGCTTACTCCGTGGTGGGGCTGCTACAGTGCTTTCCCCTCCCAACTCCAACGGGCTCCAGTATTTTTTAAGTTTCAAGTGCACAGGTAGTTTCTGAGGCTTGAAGTACTGGGGCAGGGGTGTGTGCAACGGAGACGGGGTGACAGGAATGGATGAGACAGGATAATGAGAAAGTTCTCTGGCATGAGTCTGGGGAAGGTAAAAAAGTGCTTCCAGCTCAGGGAGCTTAGGAAGAAATCCTATAGCAATTCATTTCAGCCCTGGATTGTCAGAGCTGGTCCTGTTGTTCATTCACTTTTCTTAAACCAGTCCTGGAAAAAAATCATACGATCCATTTGGGGTTTGGAAGAGGTCTTCCATAATTCAGAGAACTGGCACCTTAATTTAATCAGAAACTTGGCTTCTTTTCCATCTCTTCATCTTGTCAATTAAGAGGCATAGCCACAATAGACAGATTCATTCTGGATGCAAAGAAAATCAAAGTACTCTCAGAGATTTGTTGGGGCCAAGGAGACACGTGGGACTACTTTAGAGATCAATTTTCGAAGCCCATGAAAAATAAATGGCAGCGTCCTTGTGTGAGCCTGTTAGCATCTGTACCACTGCATTATACATGACCCTTACCACGCTGGTGGTGCATCTCTCCCTCACACTGCTCCAACGAGGATTTTCCATTTTTGCCAAATGGTAGATGTCGAGACCAAATACATAGTTTCCTCGCTCTGGTTTTCTTGGCAGGAATCTCATTTAAAAAAAAAAACTATCCATAATTTATCTTTGGTATAGCCACGGAGGTTCGGCCTCTTCCTTTAGGGGGCAGTTTCAAAGGCTTATAGACTTTTCCCTAGTCTTAGTATTTGCTCGATAATTTTCATTTAGCATCACCGTCATGTTTTAAAAATTTCAAATAAACATTATCACTAGTCTGTCTAAAAGTAGATAACATCTAGGTAGTTAATAAATATGACTCTCATGTAGATTTTATAAGGAAAAAAAAACCCACCAAAAATCTGATTCCTATGCTCTGTTAGCTTACATACATGTACACAGATAAAAAACAAACAGCATTGTGTGATATTTTTTCTAGCTGCAATTAATTTATTTGCTTGAATGCTATGGTGTGTATGATATGGTAGGGAAGCTTGCATTTGAATCACAGTTCCAATAAGCAGCATCCTTATGTTTGCCTAATTAGAATGATCTCTGCATTTTATAGGCATTGAATTTTTGGATACTGTAGCAAGTAGAAAACCCATGTGCCATTTTCCTTTTCTTCCACAGATTTAATCTATGCTAATAGCTATTCAAACGCTTTCAGACTGCTGAATATTTGCCTTTAGTGCATTTTCTTCCATATTGGCCAAGACAGTAATTGCCACTTGTTAAAAAAAACTTTTTTTTTCATTTTGTTTATTCTGTCTGTGCTCCAAATCTCCCATTCTAATTTGTTTTATATTGCTTGCTCTGCGGTTCCTAGATTTCTCAATTTCTTCTGATTAAGGACTAGCGTTTAAATCTTGTGAATGGCAATCATTAATTCATCAGAAAAAATAGTTTAGTCCAAATCAATATCAACTTGGGCTGTCATTAGATTCAAATATTTGAATAACTGATAATTATATACTATAATTGAACCTTTCCTGCTGAACTTTAATAGAATCTTAGGCAATGGTTTACGTGGCAGCACTTATGAAACTTATAAAATTCCATAATTGTCAGCTTTGATATTTTTTCCCACTGTGCCCTCAAATTAGAGACCTATTTGTTCAGTGACCAAGACTTTCCGAAGCCAAGTCTCTCTTTTCCTAAAGAATGACTTTCCTGAAGGGCAAATAAAGCTCATTTACGCATTGTAGTCAGTTATTCCTTTGTTTCAGAAAACTTTGAGATTGAGACAAATTGAAGGAGATGTATAATTTTTGACATGACGTGAGAAGTAGAGAGATGGATATGAGCCTAAACCATAAATTTTTCACTCAGCTTTACAGGCTTAAACAGAGCCAGAATAACGTTCTTCTGCAACTCTAGCTGTCCAGAACTGTAAGTTTCCACTACGGCAGTGTTTGCAGACCACGGACATGTACCACTGCGGGGAGGGGAGGTGAAGTGTTTTTAAATAGTACCCATATGAACAGATTTTCATTTTAATGGTTAGGTGTTTAGTTTTTAGTCCAACATTTTATTGTGAACATTTCCAAAATACAGCCAAGTGGAAAGAATTTTACAATGAGCGCCCATCAAACCGGTTAGATTCCACCATAGCATTTTACTACACTTGTTCTATCATCTACCTAACCTCCTATCTGTCCCTTGATCCAGTCATCAATCCAAATTATTTTTATTGCATTTCATTATAAGCTGCAGATGGCAGTACATGTCCTCCAAAATACTTCAGCATGCGGATCATTAAGAGGAGGGTGGGGCGGGCCGAGGGTGGGCGGGGAGAGAGAGAGAGAAAGCTAGCTATCTACTGACATCACTTGCCAGTTGGCTCCAGCTGCGTGGATCTGGCCTTACCAGCTGCGGCCTCACACATTACCTTTTTCACCTGAGCTACTTGGAGTTTGGTTTCTGCCACTTGTAACTGAGAATCCTGATGCATACAACTTTTACAATCAAGGACACATTTTCACAAGAGAATCGCCTTGAGTTGAGCAAAGGGGGACTTTGCTATAAATGTTTTTCTCCGTGGAAACTTAATGTAGGTGGCTCGCAGAGATTACGTGGGTTTGCGAAACACCCCAACAGATCAGGAGGCAGGTTGGGGAGAAATGATGGCAGTTTACTGGGATGCAGCCGTGGGAGCTGGACAGAGACGCTCTGGTTCTCAGGGGCATCTGGATTGCAGGGTCTGAGTGAGACGGCGTGGGGTGGGATCCGGGGGTGCGCTGGGGCAGGATCCTTTCCTAGACATTGCCCTGGTGCCACAAATGGGGCTGGGGGAGGTAGGAGACCCGCTGCTTTACTTTCCTTTTCTTTCTCTTAGTCTGCCCCTCAGCTGTTGCCGCTGGGACTTCCAGAACCCACGCCTCCAGGTCTCAATACCCTTTGATAATCCCTCTGTTAATAATCCTGCCTTATACCCCTGGACTGAGAGTCATATAAGCATGATGTAATCGTCTGATTTCAATTGGCTTAGGCATCTGGAAAAGGTGCCTTTCAATCATTTGGCTGCCCTGGAACTAAGCCTGAGATTACCACATCTATATTTAGTGACTTCCTAATCACAGTATCAATAAATATGGCTTCTTATTACAAAGCCAGATAATCGTACTTGCTGTTGTTAACATCTCGTGTGCCTCAAAGAGTAATTACCGATAATGAGAAAGTTTAGGTTCAAAGGATTGTGCATATTATTGAGTAATGAACGGAGAGTGCTTGAAAGATGTCACAGGGGTTAATCGCCGCTGCGTGCACAGCGAAGGGAGCGGCAGCGTGAGCTCTCCTGTGCCACCGATGCAGCTCCACGCCAGCCTGAGCTGCCAACCCGAACCACGAGGAAAGCAAGAGCCGTGCTGCCACAGAATCAGCGGGTTCCGCAGGGCAGGGGTGTGTGCATACGTGTGTGTGTCAAAGCCGGTGAAACTGACCTGTGACGATTAACAAAACTTTTCTGGCTATCATCCATCTGTCTTCATTCCATCTAGTTATTAATTTTTATATTCAATTCACTCGCCCATGCAAAACTTGCTGAGACTCCACTTACGTTGCAGCAACTATACAAAACGCTGGGTATAAAATGAGGCCGCCCTCACAGAACCCACAGTCCACCTGCGGAGGCGGATGTTCGACGACAAGGGTGACCGTCACTACAGTGCACGGTGACAGTGTGAGATCCTGGCCCCTAACCCCATCTACAAGGGCCGGGACAGACTTCCCTGAGGACCCGACGAGGAAGCTGAGGCCAGAAGGAGGAGAAGGAGGAGGAGTTAGATCAGCAGGAAGGAAAGCACTAGAACATGTGAAGGCCCCGAGATGGGGAGCGGCTGGCCCCCTGGAAGAACAGGAATAACGTTAGAGGGGCTGGAGGAAGGTGAAGAGTGTGGCTGGAGCTGTCGGCTGAGACCAGACCAGGCAAGGCTCTTGGCCCTGCGGAGCCTTGGACTGTATCTCCAAGCTGTCGGGGCCGTAACGCTGACAGCCTCGATAGGAAATTTTACATTTTCTTGTTGTTGGCACTTATGTGGCTTTAGACACACATGAGATCTTTTCATCTCACTTACAGTTTTAGTCATTATTTTAAAAAGTGAGGCAGAGGAATTTAGAGTTTAAAGAATTAATAAGTAGGTCTACAAGGACAGAGAATTTCAAAGAAAGGGGTTCAGGATCTTCTCTGTTTCTTTATAACCATTTTAGAAGCATGGTGGGGGTTTCCTCCCCTTTTATGTGCGTGTTTTGGAAAATAGCAAAGAAAAGCTGTCAGACTACTTTGTGGAAAAATTTCTTTGCAAACTTTGTTAAATTTTTGAGGCTATAACTGACTGTGATATTTAAGACTCTATTGCAGACGAAGCCGATATTTGTAAAGCAGTAGCTGGAATGTCAGAATATTGTGGTAGTTAAGAGCATGAACTCTGCACTCAGGTCAATCAGGTTCAAGATCCGTACTGCAGAACTGGTCCCACCTGGGGTAAGGAGGTCTGTCCTTGATACCAACATCATCAGTCAGTAATTGACCGAGGTCTACACTGTCTGCCCGCCACCCCCAACACACACACACACACACACACACACACACACACACACACACACACACACACAGCGGGCAACTGTCCATGGCTGTAATCAGCCAATACGCGCACAGGTGGGGCGCGGGCGGCTCCGGGAGGAAAGACAGCAGACAGCATCTCCTGTAACAATTGCCGTCATCATGACTGATAGATAACGTCATCAACGGACACTTCCTACTTTTGCAACTGGAAAAAGTTTCCTTTTAGTGGTGGCTGTGAAACTGCTGCTATTGTTTTCCTTCTATCGAAGGTTACGTTTTCCTTAACGTTAAACTGTGTTTAAGTGGAAAACCTGTGAGTGGAAAGGGTCAATGCAAGTGAATTTATTAGAGTGTTAATAGAAAGGTGTATCGTGGCAATGTTCTCTTCTCATCCCCTGCAAGACTGCGGACACACATCTGCACGCACTGCTGTCCTAAGAATGTACACTTTTTTTTTTGTTTGTTTTTTTGGTCTGCTGTAATCCAGGCAAGGATTTCCAAGTTGGTGGGTTAACCCACTGCATCCTGCTTACAACTAGCTGAGAAGGATACAATAGCACAGGATGCATGCATAAACATACCTGCTTTCATAATGCGAACCAGAACTCAGCAATGCTTTGTGTAGAGAAATCTATTTTGCCTCAATCATTTCATGTAAGCACCTAAGAAATTGATTTTTTTCTGAAAGCTGCTGGGGAACTTCCAGAGTGATCTTTTGAACTATGAATGTGAATCTACTTTTAATTTACAAGCAAACAAGCCTCAAGCATGAGGCTTGAAACTGTAAAAGTTTCGGACTTCTCTGGCTAGTCCTTACAACAGAAAAGAAAAAAAGAAGTACTTTTTGAAGGTAACTCTAGTCTTCTTCCCACGTTTGGCACACGTGAAGGAATTTGGAGAGATTTGCAAAACCCATTTATAAATTGTTCTTACGAAAATATTAGAACCATTGTAGCAGCCATAGGGACAGGAAGTAGTTGATCTCTGTTCAAGCCACTGGTTATGCACGCTGGGAGTGAGAGACGCCGAGGTCCGCGGCGGAGGGGAGCAGGCTGCCGTATCTTGTTAAAAGGAGAGACTTACTCATTTCACCGTTCACGTGTATTTCTAAGACCACAAGTAGTTATGACCTTTTGGGACAAAAACGCAGAAAAGGCGGATTGCTTCCCTGCCAGGAGACAGAATTTTTGAGCAGTTCTCTGGAGAGCAATAATGACCCCGAATGGGTTTGATTGATTTGCAACTGGGTAGGTATTAACTTGAAGAAAGTATGTGGGAACTATTTGGAAGTTATGGTTTCTCTGTTGGACTGCCTCGAAGATTTACCTGTCCCCGCAGATGCTCTGTGATCAGTAAAAAATGTAGTGACGCCTGATTTTGGAAATGGGTGATGAAGGGTGATGGTGATGTGTGGAAGGAAATCAAATTTTCTCTTTTTTTTTTTTGAGACAGAGTCTCGCTCTGTCGCCCGGGCTAGAGTGCCGTGTTGTCAGCCTAGCTCACAGCAACCTCAAACTCCTGGGCTCAAGCGATCCTCCTGCCTCAGCCTCCCGAGTAGCTGGGACTACAGGCATGCACCACCATGCCCGGCTAATTTTTTCTATATATTTTTAGTAGAGACGGGGGTCTCGCTCTTGCTCAGTCTGGTCTCGAACTCCTGACCTCGAGCGATCCTCCCACCTCGGCCTCCCAGAGTGCTAGGATTACAGGCGTGAGCCACCGCGCCTGGCCAAATTTTCTCTTTTTGGTCAGAGGTTGTGGCTTGGTATGATGCAGACTGGCTAACATTTACTGAGGACTGAAAATGTATCAGGTATTTTCTAAGAACTTTCCTTATGTAGGAGGGAGGTATTATTACCATCCACATTCAACAGAGAAGAAAATTGAGGCAGATAGAGGTTAAGTAACTTGCCCATAGTCACACAGATAGTGACAGAGCAAGATTTAAACCTGGATAGCTGATGCCACAGCATACACCCTTTGCTATTCTGCGACGCAGCTTCCGAAGGCACAAGTGTAACCAAGAGAAGGAACCTGTAGGCTCACATCACTCAAGCTACTCTGCAACAAGGTAGTGCCCCTGAACAGCTAAATTAGGAAGTAGATGATCTTCTGGTGAATTCCATCCTTTCTATTCCATAGCCCATTTATTTTGAAAAAGTCAAATTGGTGGTGGTGGTTTCTGAGTCCTCAGTTGTGGTTTTTTCAGCCGATTTTTTGTAAATTCTCCACTTAGTTTTATTTGCGTCTGTACCCGCTGAAAAGAACCGAAGTACAGTGACACGCTTAAAGGAAGTAGCCCAGATCTGACTCAAGCGTGTCTCCCTTGCCGACGTGGACTTATGGAGGGATTTTGGGGGAGATACAGGTCACTTTCCTTGGGAAAAAGAGCTGGAATCATCATGACTCTCAAGGATCACCTGGAGATGAGAAAACTGAGGGTGACTGAAAGCCAGTGACTTAGCCCAGGTCACAGAGAATGGCTCGGAGAGGGGCTGAAAGGGAGCCCCAAATGTTCGCCTCCTGGAGCAGAGCCCTCTCCACAGTGCGCCCCTGGAGTGCAAGACTCGAGCTATCAGGCAACACTTGAAAAGGAACAGTGAAAAGTGACAGGTCCGGTGACAAGGTGTTTACTGACAAAGAGGCAAACTCAAATGGAAAAACGTCCCTATTCAAAGTCTCTTGGGCCCTTCAGCCTTAGAGCATCCTCTGGGGGAGAATACCTTCAGCTCAAGTTTACCCTGGGACAAAAGATGCCGGACAGCATGGTGGGGGCAGGGGGGTGATGAAAAACTGGCAACCAAAGAGAGAAAAAAGCAGATTTATGGCTTGAAAACCTAACTCCAACCACAGTGAAAAGCAAGGGATTATCAATTGTGAAGTGCCGGATATCTCGGGGGATTCGATATCTGGGGAAATTAGGCTAATTTCTTCTTTATATGTCTAGGTCTTCGGAATATATCATGATACAGTTACACTACCTCTGACAGCTGTGGAAATAGTTCAATTGCGACTGATTTACATTCCTCCCAAAAGTTTCCCACTCTAGAAATTAATTTAAAACATCACAGCTCTAAGGACTAAATATTGATGCCTCAGATTTCCGGGCACATAGACATTTGCTGACTAAATAAATGTTTGCTCTAGTCAGGGCATTATGGCTTTGGTCAATCCTCACCTCTTGTTACAAGGAATAAAATATTAACGTTATGATCAAAACACTTCTTTCTAATTATTTAACTAAAATTTAATTAAATAACTGTCAGTGTAGTTTGCATAATACTTTGGAGACTGCTTTGTATTAACGCAATTGCTTTAAAGCCTTTACCAACTTTTGTTAATAGTGAAAGAACATGATGGGTGCTGTAAGGGCTTACAAGCATCTAACATTCTGCACAATTAAGTGTCTGCTTCTCTCTCCAGTTTACCTTGTTCAATGAGGATAAAACAGTCTTGTACAAACTTAATAGGAATATTGCAGAACCAGGGAGGAAATGCCCAAAGCTCTTTCATAATCTTACTCGTGCATGCCTCGTGATTACATTAATTGAAATATCTTTAGTCAGCAGCACAGAAGTGGGTTTTGAGTCTTTGAAATAAGTTGAGTTTCAACCTGACAATGTAGTTAAACTGAGATTCATTTTGAAATATAAGTATTTTAGAGTAGGGGAAAAAAAAATTGGTAATTTTCCCACTGAAAGAAACTCCTTGGATAAATGATGGATTCTGCATAGATCTGGGTCTGCAAAGGCACAAGGTGAGCCTGGGACATCCTGTTGTGACCCAACGAGAGGAAGGTTTCCAAGATTCCTGAGGACATGCCAAGAAAATGGAGAAGCTGGGCTAAACAGCTCCCACTGCCCAAAGATGGGGGAATGTGAGCAGCCAGAAAAGAATACTGACTATAATTGGCTGAAATATATATATAAAAATTCATGGGGTCATAAAGATGATGGAAAAAGTAGATAGTGAAAGAAAAAATTCTCAAGACCTGTCATCATTCCAGGTGGCAGGTGTGTCAAATTAATGCTCTGAATATTAGTGATTTAAGCAAAGAATTAAGGATTTATCTATCCTGCCTATATAAATTGTATTTTAGGATGCCCAAATTGCCTTGGTTGTTGAAAATTGATTTTTTTTTTTTTTTTTTTTTTTTTTGAGACAGAGTCTCACTCTGTTGCCCGGAGTAGAGTGCCGTGGCGTCATCCTAGCTCACAGCAACCTCAAACCCCTGGGCTCAAGCGATCCTCCTGCCTCAGCCTCCCGAGTAGCTGGGACTACAGACATGTGCCACCATGCCCGGCTAATTTTTTCTATATAGATTTTTAGTTGTCCAAATAATTTCTTTCTATTTTAGTAGAGACGGGGGTCTCACTCTTGCTCAGGCTGGTCTCGAGTTCCTGACCTTGAGCGATCCACTCGCCTCGGCCTCCCAGAGTGCTAGGATGACAGGCGTGAGCCACTGCGCCAGGCCAAAAATTGATTTTTAAAGCAAAATAATTTTAGTTATTACACGTGGAAGAATTGACAGAATTATAAAGTCTCAGTTTCTTCCCCAGTGAAATAAATGGTTCGCACAACTATTATCACAATGACTGCCAAAAGGAATAGGTGAAAGGTTTATAAGGAAGTGGATATTTGAAAGGTCTCAAGGTAACAGCCCACACACAGTAGGAAAGGCAACATTGTGCGCCTCTGGTGAGAAGCAACATGAAGTTCACGGTACTAACTAAAAAATTTTAAGCTGCAGGAATCTTAAGCTTGAATCACATCAAGCTCTTTGGCAATACCAAGGACAGAGGCATTAGCTAAATGATACCACAAGCGAAAAATCAGAAAAAATCCAGAATATGGGACATTTCATAGAACTATTGACTCTGTTTCTTTAATAAGTCTCTTGGCATGGAAAAAAAAAAAAAGCAGGGAGGATCTCTGTAAAAAGACGTTTTGGAGATACACAGGGAAATTGAAAACATGAACAGGATATCAGATGACAGCAAGAAGTATTGTTAATTTTGCTAGGAGCCATCAATATTGTGGTTATGTAGAAAATGAATCTCTCTCTCTTTTTTTTTTTGTTTAGATTCTTATTGAAGTATTCAAGAGTGAAATGTCACAATGCCTGGGTTTTGCTTTAAAACAAATAGGTAGATATACTAGGCTGGGCGTGGTGGCTCACGTCTGTAATCCTAGCACTTTGGGAGGCCGAGGCAGGAGGATTGTTTGAGCTCAGGAGTTCGAGCCTAGCTTGAGCAAGAGCAAGACCCTGTCTCTACTAAAAACAGAAAGAAATTAGCTGGACAACTAAAAATATATAGAAAAAATTAGCTAGGCATGGCGGCGCATGTCTGTAGTCCCAGCTACTCGGGAGGCTGAGGCAGGAGGATTGCTAGAGCCCAGGAGTTTGAGGTTGCTGTGAGCTAGGCTGTTGCCATGGCACTCTAGCCCAGGCAACAGAGACTCTGTCTCAAAAAAATAAATAAATAAATAAATAAATAAATAAAACAGGTAGACATACGAAATATTAATACGTGTTAAATCTAGGTGCTGGAAATATGAGGGCTCATTTCATTATTCTACTTTTATATATGTTTAAAAGTTCTCATAGTAAGCAGTTTAATCAGTAAAATTACTTATGAATTAAGCTCTCAAAAACGGTTGAAAATACAGTGAAAATTTCAAATTGCTTTTTAAAATATGCATATATATGTAAATATGTGACATTTTGATAAGGATTAAAATAGTTTTTCTGGATAAACAACTTCTATGTGATAAAAGGGCAAAAGGGGAGGTAAATAGGCTATGGGCTATTGTACTGGTTGGGGCTACCCAGCTTTGTTCGAGTTTCAGAGCTAGATGAAGGCTGAGATCCATCGACCAGGATTGCAATTTTGAGAGAAATATGCCATTATAATTAAAATGCAATCACTGTAATATAATTGCAAAGTAATCCAGAAGTGTAAAGTGCACCTAAATCCTAGATAAGGAGAGCCCTTTTTAGTGGCATCATACCTAAATTAAATGAGGTTTATATAATTCCGATAGTTAAGGCAAAACGCACAGCCTAAAACCTCACAATGCAGTTAATCTAGTTTGAATGAACAAACAAGCAAATTACTTCCTCAGCCCAGGTGCAGCTCCTGACAACTGATACAGTTTCCTACCCCTGATCTCTTCACAGACATTTTTAAATTAAAGGTTTATTTGTGAGTTTAAAGGTAAGTGGATACATCTACATTTGATGATGCTTCCAGTGAATCATATTTCATTCACTAACTTTTGAGCGACAAGTGTGTATTTAATTAGTTTAGAATTTTATTTGTAAACTCCAGAGTTTTAGGGCTTTTGGGATATAATAATCATTTGGTCATTGTCTATGTTTCTAGAATCAAGTTTCTTTTACTAGAAAACCTCGTAGGAAGACATACATGTTTTTGAAAGCCCCACCAAAAGCATGATAGAGAAAGGCCGTTCTATTTCAAATTTAGTTGTTTGTGTTTGTACTAATACTCCTGGCAATTCAAAATCACTTTATGCGGAAAAGCTGATATTTAAGCTATAAAGTGTAGGAATTGTCCAGGAATAACAGCTCATGCCTGTAATTCCAGCACTTTGGGAGGCTGAGGGGGTAGGATCATGTGAGCCCAGGAGTTTGAGGTTATAGTGAGCTATGATCACCCCTACTGCACACCAGCCTGGGCAATAAAGCGAGACCCTGTCTCAGAAGGAAAGAAAGAAAGAGAGAGGGAAGGAAGGAAGAAAGGAAGGAAGGAAGGCAAGACAGATGGAAGGAAAGAATGGAGGGAAAAAAAGACATAGGAATGCACTTCTATCTCCTTAAGAATAGTTTTATTACAACATTCATGCTAGAAGTAATACTGTAGTGAGAAATGATCTCTTAGCACAAGTTAAAAATAATATCTGAGCCCAAACAGTGAACACTCAGGTGAAAGATTTTTTTTTTTTCTCTCAAAGGTCTTGCCTTATTCCTCATAAAAGAATAGCAAAAACAGCAAACAACAAACACATTGCAGCAAGTATGTCAAAGTGAACTACATTTTTATGGCTTTTTACCTAGCATCTTATTTTCTATTAGCCTGGAAAAGATGTGTGTTTATAGGTTGTGTTATAAGACAGAGAAGTTCTGCAGGCAAACTTGTGGAGTATTACGGTAAAGACTAAAGAGGCTCGTGTGTAGACTACCCAGAGAAGAGACAGTGAGGAGCAGCCACGGCGGCGGTAGCGGTGTTAGCTAACACTGACTGAGCAAGTATTATGCACCAAGTTCTGTGCTGCCGTTGTTGGAACGTGTCCCCCCAAGGTGATGCGTTGGAAACTTAATCCCAATGCAACAGTGCTGGGAAGGGGGAACTTTAAGAGGTGATTAGGTGATGAGGACTCTGCCCTCATAGAGGGATGGGTTCCATTATCGAGGGTGTGTTCGTCACCAAGGGAGTGGGTTCCTGATAAAAGGGTCAGTTCTGTCCTCTTCTCTCTCTCTCTCTCTCTCTCTCCTCTCTCGTGTTTTCTTACCCTCCCACCTTCCTCCGTGGGATGACATAGCAAGAAGGCCCTTGCCCGATGCGAGGCCCTCGACTTCCCAGCCTCCAGAACCGTAAGAAGTAAATCTCTGTTCATTATAAATTACCCAGTTTTCGATAATTTGTTACGGCAACACAAAACGAAGATATATGCTAAGGGTTTTATGAGTAGTATCTAATTCAATCCTCATAATAACTCTACGCAGTAAGGTCCATTATTAGCACAGGTGAGGAAACTGAGGCACAGAGTGGTCAAATAACTACCCCCAGGCAGATCGCAATTAAATTCCAGAGCCCGTGTTAATTACAATCACAATATTACAGAAGATTGCAAAATTTCCAGTGGAAATGGCAAATGTTCATAATCCAATGGCTCAAAACATCGTCCCACCTGTTTAAAAGCAGAGAACGGAGAAGCACAAGGACTTTCCCAGCACACACGCGCACAATAAACACACGGACAGAAGAAGGGGAAGACAGAGATCTGTCACTGTACGGGTGACACTGGCAACCACACACTAATGGTTATTTGTTCTTTCAATAGATATTTAGCCCTCAGGCAGGTCCTGGAGTTTCAGGGGGGAACAGACGCACTTGATTCCTGCTCCAGGGAGCTTGCGATCTGTTGAAGAAGACAGCATTAAGTAGCACACAGAGAACTACGTGCTCACATTTACTGGGTGGTAAGTTCCAGGGAGTGCGAAAACACAGTGCCGAGAGAACGTAACACGGGCACCCTCACCTGCGTTTTCCAGGTAGAGGAAACGGGCGCGTGCAGGCCGTGAGTCCGGAATAGGGAACATCGAAGTCATTATTGTGACTTTCTGCAGTTTGCTCTTTTAATTCCAAAAGCTGATTTTCACTGCAAAGGCAAGGACTTGTGTTAAGTGTGTGTGCACTTTGTTATTTCGTTACCTCTGTAGCACGGTGCCTGGGTTGAATGTAAGTGAGTCTCAGAGATGTCTGAGCCTATGGTAGGGGCAGGTCATGGGAGCCCGTAGGAGACCTGAAGCTTCTAGAAAAAACAAATCACTTCTGCTGGGCTCACATGTGTCTGGGCCAGTCCTGGGAATGGGTGCAGCGGCCACATGGGTCTGTGTACAATGGGGCTGGGGACGTTCGAGGCAGGGCACTCATCCAGGAGGGGGAAGGTGCTGGGCCTGATGAGCTCGACCCAGGGAAGGGAACAGGGGCTCTGCCGCAGTGCAGTGGCTGTTTTCCTAACTGTCCCCTGGTCCCCAGATCCACGTCTCGCTCCCAAGTAGAGAGGGGGCCAGCTTTCTCACGCAGAACATCTAGCCCAGGGGAAAGAGGCATGTTGCCCCACAAGAGAGCAAAGAAGGGAGACTGCAGAGACTCGCGGACCCTGGCCCTGCATAAAGAGAGATTTCAGGGCCCTGTGGGGAGATGCAGAAGCAGCTGGGCCTGGTGAGGGTGGGGGGAGGGAGGCGGAGAGCAGGTGACCACATAGCAGAAATGCCTGGTAGAGGCTGCAAGACTCCCCCTGGCAATTTCCAGGATTAGAGGCAAGGGACTTGGCAGGAAGTCAGGGGTCCTGCATCAGTGGGCACTAAAACCAGCAAAAAACAAAACAACAAAGCAAAAAAAAAAAAAAAAGAATCGGCTCTGTAGGCTGGTGAGTCCTGGGGAAACTCAGGTTCCATGTAAATGAAGAAATGAGCTGGCATGGTGGCCTACGTCGATTTGAAACTCAGTAGGCTTATTTATGTTCCACTGATTTTACAATTCTAAAACTAAGCTGAAATTAGAACTGCTTTGAATTCAGAGGCAAAGCGCTTGTTTTGCAAAAATGCTCTGGTATCTTACAGTAACTCACGTATAACTGTGAGCAGTAGAGGATGCAGGAATAGCGAACACTGTTTTCCTTCTCTTCACAGAAGATATTAGCTGCCTTAAGAAACACCCACTGGAGTTTTCATAAATAAAACATAGCAGAGAAACACCAGGAACAGATTTTCCCTCTACTGTGAAAGGGATTAGTGTAGTCAGTAGAAAAGGAAGCTGTGTGTGAAACCCCACAGTATAGCATAGGGTTTTTCACCCTGGGGGGCTGAAACTACCAAAGATTACAGAATTCGGTAGTGAGATGGCAAAGTGGTGTGTCAGGAGGGGGCTGTCATACGTGTTTAACCCTTAGGCTGCCATGTTGTTTTCATAGTATGTATATGTCTTTCCCTTATAAATACCTACTCTGCAAAGCGTAAGTACAAAACCCCATAGGTTCTTCCCTTCAACTATTATTAATCTATAGAGGAAAAACCATGAAAAGTAGAAAATATAAAAAGGACATAAAATATATAAAAGAGATAAAAATGGGATAATCAATTAGATAAGTGTCTTTTAGATCAGTAGGATCCAATTCTTTTCTGAACCAGAGCTTCTCTTGGCTTGGCTGGAGTCCTTTGATTAGGGGTACGACATCACAGGACATCCCAGGCTGAGAGGTGGAGGGCACATATGTAATTCTGCACGTGTGTGTCCAGTTTTGCGGGGTTGGGGGGACACAGTGGAGTCCCCTCTCCATAACCGAGCCCCTGCCCCAGACCTACCGAGCCCAGAGATTAATCAGCTACAGACCAACCAGCGGGGTCTTTTAGTCGTTTTAACTGTCCTAACCGTCGATTTAGGACACCCAACTAATTTCACTCATTCTAAACAGAAACCAACAGCCAAGAGTGATCATGTCAGCAAAATATTGGCATTCTGACCACATTCTTGTTTTCTTTCATAGGTTTCTAGGACTTTGCTATCAAAACTCCCGAAGGTTTTATTTTCCTACCTGCCCCGCTTTTGAAGTTAATACATATACTTTGTGTGCAGTATAGATTCCCCCCCTTTTACCCCAAGTTAAGAAAATATGTTAAATAGATTGCAAAAGGAATAAAAATTTCCATCTTAACAATATAATCTGAGACAGAAAAAGAGGCGCTATTTGGCTGGTGGAAAACCTCAAGAAACAGGCTCGGGTTTTAAATGCAAACGCTATCGGGACATTACTGCCGTACACATTGTATCGATGATCCAAAAAGCCATGAAGCGTAACATAAACCATTTTGTCTAAAAAGTATGCAGTAGAACATACCAGAATGCTGGTATTCGAAGGCCAAATTACTTTAGGACCAGGGAGTGGATGACTTGGACTATCCCTGCTAAGCTGGCAGGTGTGTAAGTAACGCACTGAGCCATTTCTAAGGCGGTGCTGTGCTTGCTGTAAATATTTTCCCCTATATATATCTTGCCCTCAAACACTTGGCCCAGTGACATGGCCAAGTTCAGTGCAGAGTATTGGAATTTTCCTCATTTATGCTCTAGTTCTTTTCAAAAGCTTGAATGGCTACAATAAAATTGAAGGTGATGTTCCAATCTCATTCCTTCTACTTCTGTGACGCTGGATCTAATGAGCACATTTTCCTTACCCATAACAGGGTGGTGCAGTGTAGACCGCCTGGCCCATGCAGACTGCTCTGGCCAGCCGACAGGTGTGGAAAACATGTGAATTGTAAAATGTTCAACCCACGGAAGGGATTACTGAAGGCCTAGACACCGTGTGGGGGTTTACTCAGTATGTTTGAGAACTGCAGCATTGTCGGGCTCTACTAGAGAACTGAGGAGTTGCAGCGACTCATCATTCCCGAGCCCACTGGCATCCAGCGTGGGACATGGTCCTTCTAGAAGAGCCCTGAGTGTCTACAATGTCCAACTCCAACTGCCCAGGACAAGAGAGAAAAGAAACCAGAAACATACTTTGATTTTAAATCAAAAGTTATGACTTTATTTTTAATTTAAATACACCAGGAAAAAAAATATTTCTTCTAATGTTGTGAAATAAGCACTTAAAAATAACAATTCCAATGCTGCTGTGATTTGCTCTGTGAGGCGGGTATGTGTGGGCTTCCAGCAAATTTAGGCTCTGGGGTCCCTAAGAAGCTGAATCTCCCAGTGGGTTTCAAGGTAGCAGCAAGCGACGTCCTGCCCGAGCCCCCCTAGACAGGCAGGCCTGTTGGAAACGAACGTGTCCGGGGTACACCGTTAGGCGACTTCTGTAGCCTTATTGATTTTTTTGTCCACTGGGAGTGCCACCAAGCATTGGGAAAATAACAGCATTTAAATATGACATATGAGTCAGGACTTTCAATTCTGGCCCAAATGGGTTGCAAATGTGGCTTGACCCTGACTTACGGGACCACTTTCTTTAATGTAACCAGTGACACTTCAGGAGGAGTTTCCCACAATGCACTTGTGGGTTAGGACTTCCGGCGGAAGCTGGATGATCACAAGCCTTTTGCCTGCCCCACCTCAAATCAAAGTACCACCATCAAGACGTCCCCAAACCCACTCGCGGATGTGCCCTTGCCATCTGTCTCATGGCCAGCAACTTCTAACACTAAAGTGTCATTCGGGAGGAAGGGCAGCCTGGGGACTCCCCCTGCCTTTTCTGTGAGCCCTGAATTTTAGGCTCAGGAATATTCTTCGATGCTCCGCACAGGTGTGCTGAACCTGCCTCCTCAGCTGGGCTTCTGCCGCATGGCTCGCAGACGCTTAACACTGGACCATGTCGACGCTTGCTTGGCGGGAGTCTCGGGCACCAGCACACAAAGGGTGTTGTCCCACTGGCACACTGAGACCCACCATTTCACACTGATTGTCAGAATGAAAGAGGGCACGTGGCTTCGTCAGCTCCTACTTCAGCGTGTACACGCTACAGGCCAGGGCTGTCCTGCATTCTCACCCGGATCCCTCCCTGATGGCCGTGGGTCCCAGGCACAAAGAATCAGGTGTATGTAACAGGGACAGGACAACTTCAAAGCGCCTTGGGAGACAGGAACTGCCAGCACGAGCACAGGGCTCTACTATCATCCCAAACCGACAGTCAAATATCGATTATTGAAAACAAAGAGTGGACAAAGACACTTCATTTGACTGCTGGAAAGTTCTGGGCTTCCATCATGGAATTCTGACACCATGTTACTTTTCTGGATGGAAACATTTTCAGGGAAATGGAGAGGTGGACATGGACCATACACACAGAACTCAAGGCTCTGGACTGGGGGAAGCAAAGTCTGTTTGTTCCTCTCCACTCGCCTAACAGTGCTCCCGAGTCGGTGCTTGGCGAGTCCGACAGCTCTGTTGGAGAATCATCACCCGACCTGGACAGAAAGCCCTCGGCGGGTGTGTAACTGGCTGTCGTGTGACACATCTCTGAGCGAGGCTGTTGTTTCAGAGTAAAGAACAGATAGTAACCTGAGCGTGTTGCTTCTCCCGGGTAATTAAACAGTCTGGGAATATGGCTAGACTTCTAGAACATTCTACTCCAGTGTGGCAGACTCCAGGGGCTGTAGTACTCTGATGTGACAGGCTTTATCTTACAAAGATACTCATCTTTGTAACTTATTTTTTTTTTTTTTAATTCTGTTGGTCTCTTTTCTAGAAGTGTTCTCCTAGGTCCCTACTGCCTTTCTGTTCAATTCTACAAAAACCCACTCAGTCCAGACCCATTAGTCTCTGCACAAAGTAAAAAGGCATGGAGAAGTCAGGGAATGTATCGAGCCTTTCCTCCCACTCTAAGCAACAGGTACGTAATGTATTCTCACCCCCCAACCCTTAGTTTTGTAGAGCAGTATGATTAGAACGACGGGAGTAAATGCCCTGGAATAATAACCTCAGCTGATGATTTTAATTTGGTACTTTGATCTGGCATTGGATATAAATATAGTAGTTACTCCTTTCTCATAAGGAAAAATAGAAGGTCAGATAAACCCCCCTGCTCTATGAATACAGCATTTCTCCCCTAGAATTTCATTGCAAACTCCTGGACTTGGGTTGATGCTCAGATCTCGTGTATGAGATTGTGTGTGTGTGAGTATACATAAACATTCATATGTATATGTAGAGAGAGAGACAGAGACATATGTATGAAATCAAGAATTTGGGTTTGTTTTTTTT
Source organism: Indri indri (assembly GCA_004363605.1). Classification (NCBI taxonomy): domain Eukaryota; kingdom Metazoa; phylum Chordata; class Mammalia; order Primates; family Indriidae; genus Indri; species Indri indri. Next base: position 147,665 of record RJWJ010000025.1, on the reverse strand, counting down.
TTTTAATCAATCCAAGAGTGATGTTTTCACCATAATGGGATTGGAATGCAGTGGAAAATCTTCCATAGAAAGATCATCTATTGCAGCATAGTGGGACAGCTATAAAAAACCTGCCTGCCCAAGTTTCTCTGGAATGTTAGTTGACAGCAAGAGTATTTTTGTGGCAGTCGATTCTCTGGTAGGCTTCAGATTTGTCATGGGCTGGTGATCCAGCCTCCTGTCTTGATATAATTAAAGCAGCTAAGCTGGGATGTTAAAAACAGTGTACGGAACCTGTAATACCAGAATTTTTTAAATATGTGGCTTGCCAGTAGAGATTATGTAGCTAGTTTAAAAACTATTTATTAGACATCCAACCTGTAAACAAAAATTCTAAATTATTTTACAAGTGAACACAAACATGAACCTAATGCCGAGATGAAAGTGCTTCGGAAGCATCCTTTAGAGTCTTTTTAATGTTTATGCTCATTTTTGTATTCTAACCTGCATTAAAGGATCTATATAAATTACTGAATTAAATAATTAAAGCAGCCAGATGAGCCTCTAATGGGTCCTTCCATTAAACTCAAGTTAACAGTTAATGTGGCCTTTTCCTCATTTTAATTACTTATTTTCTGTTGTGAGGGGGAAAAGGCTTATTGCACAGTAGCGCTTATTTGCGAAGCTCAAAATAACATTATTTGTATCCTAAGAATCTATTAGTTGTTACAGCAAGACCCGTCTTTTCAGCTCATGTCAGTTTTTGCCCAAATAATAATACATTCCTCCCTCAACTGTGTTTCATCTACCAACCAAGGTCAAGACGTCATGGACTATTCGCAATAATTTAACACAAACGTTAGCAGCTCCCCTCCCCTGTTATTCCAGCCATGACGTGGTCCCCACAGATTCTTTGTCTCATTTTCCAACCATTCACACAGAATGGAATAAAACTTTATTCTTTTTAAATTCGACACAGAAACGAGATGCTGAAAAAGCCCTTGCCATCTCTGACAGAAAAGCAGAACAGCTCTGTTTCATGAATGACAGCACGATTAAAGCTAAAACAATATAAAAATAATCTGAAAAATCCCTTTTACTGTACACTCTCAAATAAAGCAAGAAAGATAAACGACAGTTTCTTTTTCTGCTAGCCAGAAAAATGTTTCTATTCATTTGGGATTTGAAGTTCAGTGTACCCCACATCTGTGTGCATGTATGTGTGGCTAGGCGTGTATAATCTATGCTGTGGAATAGTCCCTAATCGTTCCTCTAGTTTGCCTAATCATTAAGCTACTTAACCAATTATTATATTAATACTATTATGTCACATTGAACAACTTTACAGAGTTGCTTCTTTGAAATACTAGGAACATTGACACATTTATTTGGCTTCTGAAGGACTGAAATAGTACAGATAATATTACCTAGCTTTTTGTCTTTTTAAAAGAATATGGCTCTTAATAAATTGGTATTTGAGTTCCAGAGCTAAAGTCCCTTTTAAAAAATTTCTGAAGCTGACGTGAAGCAGGATGGATATCTTCTGATTTGGCTAAAGTAAGTATGACAAGTATTTTATGTCGTTTAACATTTGGGGGGCGGTAAGTCTATAGGGGGCCCTTTGTTGTCAACGTTTCCAGCCAAACTTGCCATGAGTGTTTGCTGAAGTATCTCCCCTCAGCCAGCAGAGGGCACTTTAAACACCTCCACATTGCTTGGCAGCGTATGCAGACGGTGCAGAAACACAGTGTTCACCCAGCGTCAGGAAGAGTCCTGCAGATTTCTTTTTGAAATTCACAAAAATAGAGAAAATATACTGTCCCACAGGGTTTCATTTGGAAAGTCAGGTGTGTATGTGGAGTCAAATAGGGAGGGGTGTACGTATCGTCTACGGACTTGGTGGTCGGCTCACCTGTTTCTCTCCCAGCTCAGCGGTGGCACTGGGCTGGGCCTTTTTCAGGTAGTACAGAATCCATTTCCAAAGCATTGGGCTGCGTTCTTTCTATCTTTTTGATTCTGTATTTACTCTGCTGTTCAAAAGCCTGCGACAGCTGAACAAAACGATCATGCTTCCTATCTCATTTTTAAGACTAGAAATCACAGTTCCGCTGGCAGAAGTGCTCTGGGATGCAGCTGCCCCTCGGGGACCTGGGCTGCACGGTTCCCCTCCTCCCAGGAAGACCCTCGGGAGACGACTGTGCCCCACTCGGTTTTGGCAAGCTCACTAGCCTGAAGCTATGCAATGAATACTCATCTCTTTTTTAGTTGAAATATAATTGTTTACATCTGTTTTCATAAGGGATGATTAAGACATCTTTTCTCATGGGGCTACCACAACTAAGCTTTCTTAAGAAGGCCTTAATTTCTGCAAAAGCGTTATTGTTCTAGACACGCCCCCTGTATCTCTTTCATTTTTATCTTTTCTATTGGCTGTAGTTTGGTGTTGGTGCAGATCAGAAAGGATTGTGTGTGTATGTGCTCGCATTTCCTTTTTTTTTAAATAAAATTCTTTCATCCTTAGAGAAATATAACACTCGGTAAAGACATCTTTTGCTGTCGTGTTAACAGCCCTCGCTTGCCTTCCATTGCTCTCTCTCTGCCTCTGGCTCCTGTTTGTTCTCCTCCGTCCTAGAGTTGACAGGTAAGAGGGGACGTGGTCTCCTGGCAGCAGAGCTTTGAGATGCAGGTGCACTCAGCGAGTCCTCACCCGAAAAGGATCATAAACTTACTGGGTTAAGTCAACCTAATTATCCCTAAGCTGCCTTGGGTTTGTGTCTGCTCCTGTGTTTTGTTTTAGCTGCACCATATGTGATTCCTTGTGCCATTTTCTTTTGTCTGTTATTTTTCTGGATGACCCTGAGCTATGGCTTTCCTCCTCAGTTCCAACACTATTCAGCCTTCGCTGTCTTCCTCATCTTGCCGATGTAGGCCTCAAAGAAGAAATGGCAGAAGAGCACAAGGTAGCTGAGGTACATGAGTGAGGACCAGAAGATGTTCTGAAAGTGAGAGTGACACTGGTCATGCTGCATCCAGTAGAAGACCAGGTAGTTAATGACACAGCCCATCAGCATCTGCGTGATCTGCGACAAGGTGATGAACATGGCGAACTTGCGGGAGACGCGGAAGCCCGCGGCCCGCAGGGCGTAGTAGGAGTACATCACGGCGTGCACGCCGTAGTTCATAGTCATGAACCAGCCGCCCCCGGCGACCATGTCTTTGTAGGAGTACCAGGAGTACAGGAGCACAGTGATGTGGTGGTACCAGTGCAGGAAGATGAGCTTCTGCTTCCGCAGAATGATGAATATCGTGTCTCCTGAAAGACAAAGAAGGGAGAGAACGTTCGTGAGCCCTCGGACCACAGCACAGCGCTAATGTATCACTGTGCAGGAGGGCAGGAGCTTGAGCCGGCGCTGGAGGGTCAGACCGACTGGATAGAATCTGGGACCGGCATTTACTAGCTCTGTGACCTTGGCCAAGTTATTCAACCTCAGTACTTTCTAGTTTCCTCATCTATAAAATGGGGATAATTAATAATAACAACTTGGAATTATCTATCTGAAGATTAAGCAAGATAATCAACATGCCCTTTTCACACATGGCAGGCAAGCAACAAATGTTTAGGTATTTTACACAAAATCCTACTAATCAATTTCTGATCTGGAAGGGACATTTAACAGCGAGGTTGCCCGATCCCCAACTCAACCATACATTTTAGGAAATACCGTGGGGTGGGGGATGATCCCCAAGGTGACTTGTCTCAGATCATTTATGGATCAAAAGAAACAAGACGGGAACTCGGGTCCCCGGTGGCAGAGGGCTCTCAGGCCTCTCTGGAATAGTAAAACCATCGTTTTTCTTTGGCACACGATGAAAGGTACCCCACTCCTTGAACATGCATCTTTGTGAGCTCCCTTAAAATGATGAAGCTTTGCCAAGTGGCAGTGAGAAAAGTAAAATTTAAACAAAAGGCGAAGATAGAAGAAAGGGGAACAAAAGCCGTCTCCCGTACACATCTGCTGACGAGCGTGATAGGAATATCTTACGCCAATGAAATAGGTGAGGAAAAGAGAAAAAGCTGAAAATATTAGTTTCCATTTTCTGGAACGGCGACAAAGCTTTCTGGGCTGTATCAAACATTTTTCTAGCAATATCCCTTTGAAGAAAAAGTCCAGTTTCTGAGGCAGGGAGTCTGAATTACAGAAGCCGGATTCATGCACTGACAGGCAGGCGCTGGGTAATGGTTCTCTGAGAAGTCTAGGACTCTGAAAAATATACTGTAGAACATTTATCTAGAAATGGATAAAGAGCAAACCCAGTGAAAAATATAGGCAATTCCCTTGACAAGGAAGAAAAGGAGGGCAGAGACGCTGGCAAGCTGGACAGACACAGGTGTATGCAGGTAAATGCTTCTCTCTTTCCATCTCCGTGGTCATCGGCGTGGGAGAAACCGACATCCTTCATGACCTCTGGCAAACTCAAATTTCACTCTCTTTTGTGTAACAATAAGAACCAGAAGGTCCTTCTTTCTTCTGAAAGCTAATTAAGCACAAAGGGAACCCGTACTTATCCCTGTCTTGTCCCTCGCATCCTTCACGGATGGCCCAAAGCACTCGGCACCGGGCAAGGTGCCCAGATGCCGGGCCGTGGAGACACCGCTGAGGTTCCGCCGGCTGCGGCCGGACAGGCGGTGCTTTGCTCCGCTCATCAGCAGGTATGAGTTGATTTCCCTCCTGAATCGTTAAACATTATCACTTCCTATTTGTTTGGAACAGGAAAGGAAAAGTCGCCCTATTTCCGAACCTATTATAAAGTTTTCACTGAAGTCCTCTTCTCTCTTGGGAGATGCCCGATGTTTATTATGTCTATAAACGTCAGACAGGCTGATCAGGACAGATGGTGATGGCAAATCTCAAGTGCCTACTTTAAGGGACAAGAGTGATGTCAGGAGAGCTGGGGTCTACTTCTTAGCGTTAACGTGCTATTTCTGTGTGCCTGTCGGAGGCCTACTCTTTCTGTGCGTCCCTTCCCTCCGCGGACTGTAATGTAGACACGGGGATTCCAGCCTACCTTTGTTCACAGTGGAGATAAGGCAGACGTCCAAGAATTGTGTGTTAAAAGCAAATTTAGTCGTTCATAATTGAGAAGATGTTTTTTATGAGTCTCTTGGCGTTAACTAAAACATAAATCCCACACAATATCCAAACACATTGTAGTAAGTGTTACCATAAAGTAATAAGCATTTCATCTTCTCTAATTCTTTAGATTTAATTGAACTCTATCATCATTTTTACATTAAAATTTTATTGTCTAAAGAATGGTTAAGACAGACCATATTAGAATGGGCTCGCATGGAAGGGACCATGGAACCTACAGATCTGGAGCTGAGAACTGCGTTGTGTTTTTCCCGTCTGCAGGTCGGGGTGGGGGTGTCCCAGGCTCGATCTGAGACACAGTAGGTGTTTCCAGTTATTTGGGGCAGGGGTCTAGGGTGAGGAGTAAAGATGTGTCATGAAATCTTGATAACAAAATTAACTTGAGGGAGGCCAAGGCAGGAGGATCGTTTGAGCTCAGGAGTTTAAGACCAGCCTGAGCAAAAGCAAGACCCAGTCTCTACTAAACATAGAGAACAAATTAGCCGGCATGGTGGTGCGTGGCGCATGCCTGTAGTCCCAGCTACTCGGGAGGCTGAGGCAGGAGGATCACTTGAGCGCAGGAGTTGGAGGTTGCAGTGAGCTAGGATGACCTCACTGCACTCTACCCAGGGTGACTGAGCAAGACTGTTTCAAAAAATAAATAAAAAATAAAATGATTTGAATTCACTTAAGGATGTGTTTCAGAATAAATATGCAGGACGGTAGGTGAAGTAATGAAGAGATGAGTTTCTCTCCATAACGGCTCTGGAGCTGGTCAGAGGCACCACTCCCGAAGCTGTATCAAGGTTACTGACCACAGACTACTGACCCAAAGAATGGTGGCTCCCCCCAGGCGAGGGGAAAGGGGTGGCAGGCCGGCAGAGCTAACCAAGACCTCGCATGGTCTTCGACACGGCAGCTGAGATGTATCAGCTGCACCGCTCTGCCAGGTGTAAATTATTTTTTCTCTGGGGAAACCACAGGTCCCATTTAATTTGTCATGAGCAAGAGTCATGCTAAGTCATGGTACTTGCAGGTTTCCAGAAGCTACTGAGTGATCCAGAAACGTGCACTCTCCCAGGGACTGTGTATTTATGTTGGGCAACCAGTCTTTCTTGGTCAACGTCCTACTGGCGTCACGCAAACGAATCTGCCCAATTGTAAGCAATGGGTCTTTTGACTCTTGAACGTTTCTGTCACGTCACCTGCTTTAGCTACTTTCTGGTTCATGCTCTCTTTACCTTGACCTCTCTAAACTCTGGTTCAGCTATTATCAGTCAAGAGACAGCTTGCAGCAGGGCATGGTGTTGCTTGTACCTAAGTGTCCTCCTGAACTATCCCTTCCACCCCTGCACCTGGAAAGCACAGATTGCTTTCCAGCCATGGGGAAATTGCTGGGCAATTTCCAAATTTGCAAATCCCCGGGGTACTCTCGGCCACCGAGAGGCACGGAAAGCCGACTCTGTGTGTGCGCTTTGTCACAGAAGGCCGGGTCCCTCTTCGCAGAGCTAGCTGGAGTGCTGCTGAGTCAGAGTTTCAAACACAATGACATGCTCAACTGAGCAAGGACCTAGGCTCAGAACAGATGTTTCCAAGTTTTAGCAAAACCAAATCTCAGCAGGTTTTAATATAATGCAAACAGAAGGTGCTCAAAGATTTGGCACACACAGCAGGTGGGTGGCTCTCCTCCTCTCAGTTGTTTCTGATAAATTGCAACCCTGTACTTCACTGAAAAGAGCACATAGTTTTCTGCTGAAGCGGCAAGCTTTTCTTGCTGTTAGGAGTTTAGTGAAGAAGCTAGTGTTGAATGGGGAGAGTCTCAGTTGGGGAAGATGCAAAAGTTCTGGAAATCGATGATGGGATCGTTGCACAACAATGTGATACACAACAATGTGTATATTCTACCACAATTTAAAAACTGTGGTAGAATTAAAACAATTTAATGAAAACTGCAGGGATGTGGGTTTTGGGGAGAAAATACATTTTCGGTATTGAACATGAAAGAACTGTTCTTTTTTCTCATGAGATCTTTTCCCTTTGGTGCTCATAAGGGAGTCCAGAGTCTTAGAATATTGATAGGTGAACTTGGGACCTAAAAATAAGAAAAGTTCTAAACAATCCAGATGGATAAATCTTTCTTAATTACATGGTAGCCTCAAGGTTGGCTAACTACAAAAAACTGGGAAGGAATTTAAACCTCCAAAATGCATGAAAAAAGGCATCCGAGCAAACATGCTCACTAAATAAGTGCCAGAGGCTGGCTTGGCTGTCTTAGAGACACTTGTGCTGACTTTTGGATACTTCGACTCAGCAGTTTACCCCTGAAAGGCCATTGTCAAAGGAGCACCAGAATAGTTGAAGGATAGTATTTCATATTTTAAAATTTTAAAAAAAGGTACTCAGCACATAAATGACCTCTATCAAGGATCTGAAATTAGGCCGGGCGCGGTGGCTCACACCTGTAATCCTAGCACTCTGGGAGGCCAAGGCGGGTGGATTGTTTGAGCTCAGGAGTTCGAGACCAGCCTGAGCAAGAGCGAGACCCTGTCTCTACTAAAAATACAAAGAAATTAGCTGGACAACTAAAAATATATATAGAAAAAATTAGCCGGGCATGGTGGCACATGCCTGTAGTCCCAGCTACTCGGGAGGCTGAGGCAGGAGGATCACTTGAGCCCGGGAGTTTGAGGTTGCTGTGAGCTAGGCTGACGCCACAGCACTCTAGCCTGGGCAACAGAGCGAGACTCTGTCTCAAATTAAAAAAAAAAAGGATCTGAAATTATATGGAGAATCTGTGTTGCTAATTAGCTTCATTGAAGAACTATGTCAAGATTAGGATAGCCTTTTCCCCAATGCTTCAGCCCACTGTCAACGCTGCAACCCCGTATTATAACTGTGAAGGGAGGAATTATTGGGTAATCTACAAACCACTACTGCAAATTTCTGTGGTGAATGAGGCCTCCCCAGGGAAGGGGACCATCATGCCCTGGGCGCACCACTCCTGAGACTGCAAGTGGCAGACTTGGCTGAGGCTCCTTCTGGGCTCAAGAGGGAAGACTGTTCCATTACGCGTCTGCTATGGGGGGAAGAGGAGCGGAACATCTGGGCCTAGATTAACTTAGGACCGGTGACACTGCGTCCTTGGGACCTGCACGACCAAGGCAGAGGATGACGGCACACACGAGTGCTGCACTAACAATTCTCTGGGAATTCTAACTCTGTCCTCCACCCTAAAACCTCGCTTTCAATCTGGAATAGAAGTCGGGAGGACAGAGAACTTAAGTCTAACCACATCCTGGAAGGAAGCCGACCACTACGGACAAAGTGGCACTTCCATAAATTATTCCTCCAAAAGGTAGAAAGGCCTGTGTATTTCAAGCCCCTCAAATATAACTGGACAGAGCTCAGAACACAATGTGGGTCCTTGCGGGAAAAGGCATTTCTCAGAGAAAAGACTGAGGTTGCTTCTTTGCAATCTGAGGCTTAAGGGCCACAGGTATGATACTGTTTCTGACATTTTGTAAAAAAAAAATCTTTGAAAGTAGTAAGAGGTGATTGTGAAGGTGTTCAGGGTGGCATTTAGAGGAAATCATATGCTTCATGCATTGACTGCATTTTTATATCTGTAGTCGGCCTTTGTCAAAAAAGATGGGGGATTAATAAGCACATTTATTATACAACACCAAAGAAGTCAGGGGGATACATTTCTCAACTTATTTTCAAACATTAATAATGCATGAATTTATTTTAAAGAAAAAAATCACAAAACTCCGAGCGCAAAGAATACATGCTTACGTTCTTAAACCAACCCCCTTTTGAGAGCAAGTGCTCTGATTAAGAAACCCTATGAATCTAAGTCAAAAAAGAATCACTATGAAGGAAATATATCTGGCAAGACAACTTTTTTTGTTTATCCCTAAATAAATGAAACATCAAAATATTCGTGTAGAATTTTAAAATTCCTAAAAATACTTCTTCAGATTTCCAGGCATTGTCTGTAGATCCAAGAGGGAAAAATACTTCTCTAGCCTATGACTTTGTACCTAGCGGTCCCAAGATGAGTATTAATAAAAATAGCCTTTGCGGGCCTGGTTCATAAAATGTATATTATTATTATTATTATATTTTTTTTTAGAAAAAGTAGCCATTCTATTCCAATTCCCATTAAATGTCTGGTCCATGGCAGGTGCTTAGTATAAATTTATTGAACAAATAACTGAATAAATCCTCACTAACGCATTGCCCTCTAAGACTGTTTTCGTAGGCTCTGTGTGTGTGCACGTGCGTGCGACAGTTACCTAGTTATTTTAAACTATGCAGAGGACCTATCTTTGTACCTCTGCCCCTCGTTCTGAAAAGTTTTCAAAAAAAGTTTTCTCCTGCTGCTCTTCCCTTGCCTTTGACCTGGTAAGACAATAGTCAAACCAACAGGTCAAACCATTGCCAGCCACTATTAGCATCAAGCGGAAAGTGGCTGGGTTGCTGGCCCACACATCCACAGACCGCTTGTCCTATATGCATAGACACGGGCGTGAACTAGGGGTGCCTTACAAAGACTGCTCGTAGCTTATATCACAGGCAGCTTGTCATGAAATTACAGCCTCTAACCCCCTTTTTAGGGAAAACAGGAGAAGAAACAATAAATATCTTTTGAACTAAATACATATTAATATAATTCTTAATTACAGGTAAAAAAAAATTAAGAAACCCAGTGGGTGGTCAGGTTTTCCCTAAGAATACATACCAGTTTGGGAGGTGGTAGCTACCATGACTCATGGAGGGGCTCAGAGATTATAGTCACCATCGGCTACCTGTCTTTGGCAATAAAGACATTTTCTTGGAGAACTGTGCCCATATCAAATCCTTGCCAGTTAATTTTTCACTACACTGCATTTACATTGAAGACCATTAAAGAGTTGAAACAAAAAGCATAGAGATCTACAAATATAGCCAGTATTTTCTATTAATTTCTAGACGGTGAACTATTAATACCTGCCCCTTCCAAAACCAGTCTCATTGATGAGGAAAATCAAACACCAGAGATCAGCCCTTAGCATTTGTTAATGAGGACATGACGATACCCACATGAAAAGCTTCGTTTCCTAATCTGATTTCTAACTCGAGATGAAAGCATGCTTCCATAAGGGACTTGGAAATAGCCATATTGCTCTTTCCCCCATAATTTAATATTAGCTCTGCTGTTAATGGGCCTTAGAGAGGGAACTGTATTTCATAAGCCCCTGGAAGTGTATTTTTAGGGGTGCTTAAAAATCAGCATGTTCTAATCTTTGGTCCCCAACCCCCAGGCCGTGGACCAGTGGCCTGCTTAGAACTCAAACTCATTCATTGTTAAGTTTCCTGCAACAAACAAAATAGGACCTTCCGATTATTTGTTACTTTGTTCACTCTTAATAAACATTATGGATATGTCGCTACAAAGAGAGGGGGAGGAAATGGAAGGAGAGAAGACACTCACCTAGTTCCGGTGCTTTGCTTAGCACAAATGCATAAGCCCAGAATTTGCTGACTGGTCCAATGTAAAAACTCTGGTCACAAACTGACTGCTTCAGGCCTTTGGTCATCAAAATGTACACCATATAAGCACCAGTTCGAAGAGCACCGAATATACTTTATAACGAAAAGAGAAAAGAAACAATATTTGAGAAAATAATTTCATTTTTGATATTAACCGTACTTCGTTGGCCATTCATTGGCAGGAAATAGGTATAGAAGAAGAAAAGAGAGTGAGACTCTGTCTCAAAAAAAAAAAACAAAAAACCAAAAAAAACCCAAAATGTGACTGAACTGCTGAATTAACCAATCTTTCAGTGACCCTATCTCAGACTTCTTGTTCTTGAGATTAAAAAATATTCCTTATTGCAAAAGCCATTTGGAGTTTTGCTTTCTATTACTTGCTGCCCAAAGCATCCCACACAACACAACGAACAAGATCTGATTTCCAGTAGACTTTTAGACACTAGTTAACATTTCGTGCAGAAGTTCCCTCCGTAGCTATGCAATGACTCTATAGTCATGGGTACTGCTGGTGAGTTACTTACTGCAGCAGTTATCTGCTTTTCATAACGGTGGGGGAGATGGCAATGACTTTTGTACAAGCTGAAAGCAAGGAAACTTACAAATGACACACTCTCAAAATTGATCAGTCTCTGCTCATTAGCCCCAGATCTGTGATTTTTGTGCATGATTGAGCATATTTTACAAAGCATCCCCTTCCCTGCTGACTCCAGCCCACCATATCCAGAAATCACACAACTGAGAACCTTCCTTTACTGTATTTGCTGCCAGACTTTGTGCTCCAAACATGATCAGAGTAGATCCAAAGAAACCCCTTTTGAAATAAATTACTTTCCTTTCATCTGGGTCTCAAAATCATTGTAGTTTATTCCCAATTTCTATGGTATTAACACAATTTAATTTATTATTTCAAGTAAAAATTTACCTGCCTGGTTTTAGATACTGGGGTGAAAAAAGTCAGTAAGCTAATTCTGGCTAGTGGTGGGGGTCCTGGAAGGCTTCGGAGGAAGTAATATTAGAATTAGGGGCAAGCAATTCATGAATTTGAGGGTTAGGGTGTGGGGAGGTCATTTTAGAGCACTGAAGGTTTTGGTGTCATCATGACTTACAATATTGCTGACAACAAGCGTATAGCACATATTATTGTCCCATATCTGGACATGAGCCTCATTCCCTAAGCTCTGAACAATAAGGCTGGCTCAGAACAGAGGACAGTGGCCCTTTTCAGGGACACCGTCAGTGCCAGCCATTGGGCCCATGTGTCTGTGGGCAAAGGCACATTGTTGGGATGTGACAATGCTGCTGGGGGGAGCAGTGGTGGGGGGCTGCTTGGTCAGTGGGGTGATTATCATTTGTAGGAAGCCACCAGCTCTGCCCAGGTACATTGCAGCCACAGAGCGCTTTGGAATCAGGTGGCTTTTATTATAACAGTGTCACACCGTGACACTTCACCAAAATATCCTTTAAGGTGACGAGGCATCTTCTCCTCCCTCAGTTACATCACCCCGAGAGGCAGCGTGACACAGCAGGCCAGCCAGCCGCCAGCCCAGCTCCCGGCAGACATGCCTAAGCAATCCCGGTACTCCTCCCGGCCAGGCCTGGACATTTCTTCCTCTGAAATGAGGATAATAATATTTAACGTGCAAATCTGTTCTGTGAATTTTATAAAGCAATATAAGTAAGGTGTTAAGTTAGCACCAAGCCTCTGAGATATATATATATATATATATATACATATATAGGTGCTCAATAAAATAGTTTTTATCATATTCTTAATCTATTACTATTTGTGTCACTTTTATTGCTGTTTTACTTTGTCTATCGCTCAGCGTTGAAAATCATCTTTCTCTCTCTCATCTCATTTCGTCAGGTAAGGGAGGTCACGGTTCATTATTCCTGCTTTGGGAGTTGATTTACAGGGTTTTCAGTTAGATGATTGATTGTTCATATTATTCCTATTGCTAGACCTTCCACTTATATATTTTTTCCCCCAGCGATCCTGAGATTGTTCTCGGTGGCTTCACAGGGCTGAGGCTCCCATGGGATGTGCTGGCCAGAGCACAGGGTCAGGGAGCCCCTCAGTGCCGGGAACGGGCTGGCGAGGTCCCCAGCTCTTACATCCGTATCTCAACTCCCACCTCCACAGAAGTTGGTCATGCGCTTTTCACAATGTCAGTGACCATGTAAGGTAGCAAATCCACAAGAGGATATGAAATAAGCACTTTCCATAGAGTGTCTTGAAGGAGAGGCTGTCGACTTTGGAAAACATCTGGTTCATGTGAACTGTATCTTTCGATCAGATGATAAGAGTATTCTAAATCTAGAGCCTCAAACAGGCTGAGAATCTGGGCCACTGTGTGTGCTGACGGTGGGTGACTACCACACCACATGCCTTTCCCTCCTATAAGGTTGCACCCGTATAATCTTTTTTCTTTTTTTTTTTGAAATGTCATTTTTCTTGGCCGGGTGCAGCAGCTCACGCCTGTAGTCCTAGCACTTTGGGAGGCCTAGGCGGGAGGACCCCTTGAGCCCAGGAGTTTGAGGTTGCTGTGAGCTAGGCTAACGCCATGGCACTCTAGCCCGGGCAACAGAGTGAGACTCTGTGTCAAAAAAAAAAAAAAAAGGAACCTTTACAATTGACAAATTAAAAAAAAATTCATTTTTCTTATCAAAGCCTAGTGTTGTTTTTTTAATTTCTGCATTGTTTGACTATTTTAAAACAAGCACTTATTAGAATTGCTTTAAAAAATTTTTAAAAAATCTACTTTAAATAGGTGCCTGGCCACAACTGACACGTTGAATAAATGATCAATGATACAAGCTTGCAAAGCTTCACTAGCGAATGTTTCGTATGAAGTCGAGATGCAACGCTCATCCCTGATCAGCCCTTGGATGACAAACTGGCATTAGGACTGTATTCCAGTTTTCCTGTTTCATGGCCATCGGCAAGTCAAAATGGAATATCTCAGTAACGACTCCAGACTTGTGCCCCGGGAAGAAAGAGTCTTGGGTATAAATCGTCAATACTTTCAATTATTCCTACGCAAACATCAAGAATTGATGATAACCACTTTCACACTGTCCTTTTTTGGCCTCCATCTTAAATGTAAGATATTTTGGAATCAAAACATGGTTTCTCAAGAACTTTTTATTCTAAAGTGCCAACCACCACCAATCTCCACCCTGCTAACTCGATAACCAAAGGTACGGTTACTTCCAGAATTGGGCAATAAACACGGTTTATCACACGTCTATCCTACAATCAGAAAAAGAAAAAAAAAAAAAGCCGTGAGATTTTGTCGGTTGTCAAAACAGGGCAACATCTGATCCAACAGTAGCAACTCTTGGTAAACACAGAAGACATCAATGATTCTCCTGATAACAAAACCTGAACTGCTGACAGTTTCTGGAGCAGGAAGGATATCTGATGATCCCAGAACAGGTTAAAACAAACTAACGACCCCCAAATCCACTGCAATGCCTCTGCATTTGGGAAATGATTACAGTGCCTGGGACAGAGTCATGGCACCTCCATGGCACTATCATGTCTCTACTGACACCACGCAGCCTAAACAAGTTCATTCCTTTAACTTGTAAATCTAAGCAATTTTTAAAATAAAAACAAAAGCTTTAAGGGTCTGATAATACTTAGATACTTAGATAAATAACTCCTTTGCTTTTCAGAGATATGACACGTTAGATAGTTCTGAGTACTGTCCTTGCATCCGGAGTGTGTTACTTGGTAACAACACACTTGCTGGGTGGTGCACACCTGTAATCCCAGCACTCTGGGAGGCTGAGGCAGGTGGATCATTTGAGCTCAGGTGTTCGAGACCAGCCTGAGCAAGAGTGAGAGAGACCCGTCTCTACTAAAATAGAAAGAAATTAGCTGGACAACTAAAAATATATAGAAAAAATTAGCTGGGCGTGGTGGCGCATGCCTGTAGTCCCAGCTACTCGGGAGGCTGAGGCAGGAGGATTGCTTGAGCCCAGGGGTTTGAGGTTGCTGTGAGCTAGGCTGATGCCACGGCACTCTAGCCCGGGCAACAGAGTGAGACTCTGCCTCAAAAAAATAAATAAATAAAAAAAAACCCCACACTTGCTCCAGGTACCTGGCAAAGCAAAGAAATTCTGGGGCCAAGTTTTCAAAACCAACCTAATAAAAACCAGCCTGCAGAGCAAGGAGTGAGGAGGAATCGTGATGGGGAGGTTAAAAATATTAATAACGAGGGCAATTAGTACCCACAATGGATCTCAGTTAGCATTTTCCAAAAGAAAGTAACACCTGGCTATAGAATTTATAACATTTTAGTTTGACATTCTGATAAGATTGCATGCTGTTCCATAAAACAAGCAGGATTTTATGTGACTTGAGCTACTCTTAAGTTTTATTTTGCGATATGGGGATTTCGTCTTCTTCACTCTACTGGTGCCCACCGCCCCATCGGGGCCAGAGGCTCCTGCCTGCTTCCCCCCGACTCTCAGACCAGAGGACGCAAGCTTCGATTCTGGCCGGCAGGTATCCGACTCTGCGCAAGCGCCGAGCTAGATGCTGGCATCGTCTTTCCCATTTCAAGGAGTTTATTGAGCTGCTAGATTATGAAACTTGATTCTCGGCCCAACTTCATGGGGCACCATCATCCCTGTTTTATCCAGGCACAGAGAGGGCTGGGGACACGTCCAAGGTCTCGCCGTTACTAAGTAGCAGAATCTTCTGTCTGCAGCTCGGTGCTTTGCCTTTCACCTGAGAGCTGATCCTGAAAACTTCTCACCGGGCTTTCCTTTAGGATGGTGGTTCTCAGCCCGGCTGGAAATAACAATCGCCTGGAGGCGCTAAAACAACTGCAGGGTCTGGGACCCGTCTCATAACAATTGGCTCGGAATCTTTCTGGGACACCTGCAGGTCCTAGCTCTGGATTATGGACACCCTGGAGACTTCACCCTGCAGATGGCTTCCTGCCTGTCCCCCACTTCCACCGCCCGCCATGAACCTGGCAACGAAGCTGCCCAGGTGACTGATGGAGTCGCCTATCTGTGCATCCCTGCTGTCCCAGATGAGGACGCTTCTCCCTGAATTTTAAGCCCAAGAGTTCTGCTAAATTTTACAAAATTAATGTCTTCTGGCAGGTGTGCTTTCTTCCATTGCCTTATCTTCGTCACTCAACTACTAATGAGAGGCCATCGAATGCATTCTCCTGGAGGCTTGCCCAAGCCAAAGAATATTGACTTTCGACTCTATATGGGAAGAATAACGTGCTGATTTCTAGACTTTTCTAATGGAAACAAAGAGATTAAAGTACTGCCATTAGTGACGCCAAGTAAGTATGACAAAAAAATTAAAACGAGAGTTACATGAACTAAAAAGAACCTGAAAATAAATGTGGACACGGTAAAGATTAATGTTAATGATAAAAATTCACTAGGATCACAAGTGGTTAGTCATCTTTCTACAGAAAATTTTGTTCCTTTGAGAACATTGCTAATCTCTTTTGGAAAGATTATCTCTTTTGTAATATTATCAGATTATTAGGACAGTGATGATTTCAGAGCCAAGATTAATAGCATTGCTCCAGTCTGTCTCATAGTCTTAACTAGGTTTCACAGCCTCATGGGGAAACCAAACTTTTCTCCCCTGAAGGACGATGAATGAAAATTGCAGCAGAGAGTACCTGAATCATGATACATAACATTATCTGTACCGTGTCTTCCCTCCACCCAGGAAGGGTGGAAGGAAAGAAAAGGAGGAAAAATGGAAGGAGAAAAAAGTCATTCTGACCCTCAGTTTTCCACATTCTTAAAATGAGGGGTCTGGGACTGCCCTTTACAATCCAGCTGGAAACTTCTGTGAACTCACATTGTGACTGCAAGGAAAGGAAGGAAACAATTGCAAAGGAAAATTAAAAAAAATCTCGGGATTCCCCAACTCCTTACGCAAAGGGGAAGGCCAAGCCTGGAGGCCGAGTCATGCAACAGCCCCTTCCAAATGAACAGCTGTTACTAACCTTGCTATTAGCCAGATCCCCGGGGCACCTCCTAGGAAGGGAAGGACCGCTCCCACAGATCATTCAAGAGGAAATTCTCCGCTGGCCTCCCATAAACAGAGACTTTAGGTCTGCAGGCTAAGTCTAGCTCCCCAAACAAAAGTCTGTTCCGTGCCACATGGACAATTGCTGATTACAGGTTATCTTCCCAGGTGAGTAACAGAGACAAGATCAATCATTCCTCCACCTAGCAAGGGACTCCACAATCGATTCTTCCTCCACCCCCTTTTTCTCTCCAAACATCCGCCTTATCTTATGTGAAATGCTGCCAGGCGTTGATGGGTGCTGTCCAGATGGGTCACCCTTCAAATGTGCCACACTGACAGCAGTTGGCAGTCACCCCGTTGCAGAGCTCATCTGCTCCTCCCAGAGAAATCCCGGGAGAAAACCTAGTGGCCGATTCAGAAACTCCTATCTTAACATCTAGATGCTGGCCTGGCTACTTGGATATTTAAGAATCTCCAAACGGCCTTCTCTGGGGCCCTCTGAACTCCATTTCAGGAACTTCCTTTTGCTCGAAGGAAGGCTGAAATTTTTCATTCTGCTGCACTTCAAAGCCCTGATCCAAGCCTTCTACAGTCCCGTACAATGAGGCAACAAGAACTCACGGCCCCGGTGTCATCACAAAATGATTCTAGGTTTAATTCAAGAAGAAAAATCCCCTCTGTGGTCTGAATTTGCAAGAGTTAGGGACACGCTTAAATTCTCCGACCTATTCTGCTTATTTCTGTGCTTTTCTTTCTCACAATTTGTTTTTAAGTTCAACCTGTTAGATTGTAATAACAATTCTGGTACCTGTCAAGATGAGACATTTATGTATACGTTTATCTCTCAGTAAGAAACCACATCCGTCTCTCCGCACCCTGGACTGCAGCCTGGCTTGGCCACCTACCAGATTGTTCTCCTTCCTTCCCACAGAGGCATTTTTTTCTTAACCCTCAAGGTAGAAGAAGCTTAAAATGTCACTAAGTGTGCTTTCACAAGTTTTGGGGGGGGAAGAGTCTGAAAATAGCCCTGGGCCCTTGGGTTCTGGCGACTAATAGGAACTCACTGGGTATTTGTGAGCTTCCACAGTTGTGACTATGAGCAGGGTTTGGAAATGAAAACAAAGGTTTCCAAAAGTCTGGGACCTTGCTGTTTCTTACATCACAGATCCCCCCAGGCTACTGAATTCTCCAAAGGCTTCATCGTGCATAGTTGAACCCTCTAGGCTTCTGTGAAGTTCCTTAGCAGAGAAGGTCTTTTTCTCACTTCCTTATTAGGTGTCAGCATTGAGGACCCAGGGGCATTCCCTCCACCTGTCTGCCTCTGGCTTCACAGCCAGGCTGGCAGAGAGGAAGGGCCCCGGATGCTCGAGGGCTTCCCTCTCTGCTGCAGGCAAAGCTAGTTTGCATCTGAAGTTTGAGAGGGGAAATAAAAAGACACCGCCTAGACCACCACTAGGGTTTTCGTCTACCTCACTTTCTGGCCTTCTCCCTTATTCTTGCTGTGTCCTTCCCCCGTAATCCACGGCCCTTCTACATTTTAGAATACGCATAGATTCTCCTCCTTCTCCATCCCTGCAGAAAATCCCATAATCTCTCATGTCAGAAGACAAATGCGATTGCAGGAGGGAATGGCTGCAGCTCCCTTATTCTCCCTGGGATATCGAGTAAATTTTCAGCCAGTAGAATGGCAGGCAGATATTCCAGATTCTAAATTCAGTCATTCCTTGGTATCTTTGAAGGAGCGGTTCCAGGATCCCTGAGAATACCCCAATCCAAGGATGCTCAAGTCCCTGACATAAAATGATGCGGTATCACCTCTCAGCTACGATCCAGTGTAATATCTGTTCTTATCCATTTAAAATACTGCAGTGTTCACACATAACCTATGCACATCCTCTCGTATACTTTCCATCACCTCTGGATTACTTACGGCAGCTAATACGACGCAAATGCTATGTTAGTCGTTGTTATGCTGTATTTTAAATTTATCGTATTTTTTATTATCATATTGTTATTTTTTATTGAGTTTTCCCCCCCAAATATTTTTGATCTGTGGCTGGCTGAATCCACAGATGTGAAACCCACAGATACGGAGGGCTGACTGTCATCTCGGTCTGAGGAGGGTCAGGAGTTTGTAATTACTCATTTATTCAACCGGTATTTCCTGAACGTTTTATATGTGCCAGGCACTATTACAGGCGAAGAAGGAGAGACCTGAAATTTGGGGACCTGAGGAGGTTTAGAAAGGGTGTGGATAAGGCATTAGGTGCTGGGATATAGCAGTAGACACGACAGCTAGGAATCACATTCCTGGAGCTTACACCGTGCCCTGTCTCTCTGTCTCCCGGAGCTGAGGCTGCGCTGACCCACTAGGAGACTTGGATCCCTTATTTCATCAAAAGCTTCACATCTGTGGGTTCTGTGCATCAAAGGACACAATCAACAGAGGGAAAAGGCAACTCACAGAACAGGAGAAAATATCTGCCAATCATATATATCAGATAAAGGATGACTATCTAGACTATATAAAGAACACCTACAACTCAACAACAAATAATTCAATTAAGAAATGAGCAAGAAGGCCAGGCGCGGTGGCTCACGCCTGTAATCCCAGCACTCTGGGAGGCCGAGGCGGGTGGATTGTTTGAGCTCAGGAGTTCGAGACCAGCCTGAGCAAGAGCGAGACCCCCGTCTCTACTAAAAATAGAAAGAAATTAGCTGGACAACTAAAAATATACAGAAAAAAAATTAGCTGGGCATGGCGGTGCATGCCTGTAGTCCCAGCTACTCGGGAGGCTGAGGCAGGAGAATTGCTTGAGCCCAGGAGTTTGAGGTTGCTGTGAGCTAGGCTGAAGCCATGGCACTCTAGCCCAGGCAAAAAAAAAAAAAAAAAAACCACCCAACTTCAAAGCTAGGGTCCCAACTGCTGTAAAAGCACATTTACGGTATTGCCACATGGGGGAGCAGTGGCGTTAGTGGGAAACGGAAATACCCCCCACTTCTGGCCTTATCTTCTGAACCCCTCTGTTGTTTAGGGGCCTCAGAAGTCGTAAGTGTGCTTTTGGTGATTACTGTGCTGATATTTTAACGACCACGGTCGTGCATTATAACAACGCTATCCGAGTGTTCATTAAGTGGCAGTGCTCAGGGCAAAACTGAAAAACAACTGTCAGAACCAAGAGCTTTCGAGTAACGAAAAGTTAACCATTACTGTGTTTAAAATTGTTTTAAAACATAAAATTACATAGATATAGATTTACAGGTTCTTAAAATACATCCCCACTGGACATTTATTCCTATGGGAAAACTGATCTTAAATTATAAAAGTTCTGAAATATTTGATTATTTGGAAATATTCAAGGAACCTCAGAAAATGGGACCATCCTATAACAGTATTTTCTTCGTAGATCTGTTGTGAGGCTGAGTCAGGTAGCAGAGATTAAGCACCTGGCACAAACCACCTAAATTGGTTATAAGGTTTGGGGATTTAGAGGAAAAACTATGAAACTCTTTCTCTTTTCTCAACAGAGTGAGCCTGTTTATTCTAAACCAGGGTATTTTTACAAATTTTGGGGAGATAGACTTTTTAGAACAATAAAAATATCCCATTCAATATTGAGAGCTTCTTCCTGTCTCACACGCACATATACCTGGACCCAAAGGCTTTGATAGATTAGCTCAAACTCACAAGGAACCCGATGGAAATCCTCAGCCCTGTACTACTGCGGCACTCCAGGAGTGGATGTGTCTGGGTTTCCTCTTTCATTTATTTTCTGTGAGTTTTATCAGACTGGTTTTGATCAGATGCTTCTCTACTTTGCATTCTATTAGTCAAAGCAAACAAATCACTCCCAAGGAAATTACTCCTTTAGAAATAATTTTTATAAAAATCAGTTACTATTCTTGCACCTTGACTCATCTTTTTTCCCTACTACAAGACCAGAGTCATCCGAACAGCCTGAAAACTTGGCAGCTTTAACGGGTAATTATTCTCAGTTTTGGACTCGAGCCAATACAGAATACAAAATCCAGAAGGTGTCCAAGCCCAGCCGTCTCTGACACCTGTCCTCTTTCTGCAAAAATACTCGAATGAGTTTCTTAGTGTGAACCTGTCATTAATGTCACGGCAGACAGACTGGACTTCACCTTGCTCGTATAGTTACTTAAACCACATCTACCTTTTTAGATCAAACGTGACCTTGACTCTCAGTTTGGAAACTTCCAGGCCCTTCAGTCATTCCCACTCAAATATGTCAGTGGAGGAGTGTGTGGAGTCTGTTTTCACCAAAGCCAAGCACAAACCACTCATTGGGGTGTTGTAGCTTGTGCATTCTATGGGATTCAAAATAAGAATGAACACCAATTCTGTCAAACAGCTGGACACGGGAACCAGAGTGAAAGCACGAGGAATTACTCAGGCATACAGTAGCAACCCTTATCCAAGGGGGACGTGCTCCAAGACCCCCAGGAGATGCTTGGAGCTGAAGACAGTCCCAAACCTGATTGCCCCCAGCTGGAACGCATTTCTGTTCGTGTCTTCCACCCACAAATTTAATGTCTTTTCCATCTTAACTAAGCGCTTATCCGCACTGTGGCTGTAACTTCCGCAGTTTGAGGTGCGACGGCAAAACTAGCACGAATTTTTTTTCTTCTTTACAATTTCACAGATAGAAGATACGTTTAGATCTTAACAACCTCAACATATGATTTTTTTTTTTCCTTTACTTACTATGTTAAGAATTTTCACCGTTTCACTGTATAGCCTCTCTTTGGCATATCCAAATTGCCGGCATCACTACGCGTGCGCTCTGGGGTATTATTAAGTGGAATAAAGATTCCTTGAACACAAGCATGGCGATACTGAGACAGCCGATCTGGTAACTGAGTCGGCTATTAACTGGCGTGGATCTGTGGAACAAAGCAGTGATTCACGTCCCTAGTAGGATGGAGCAGGAGATTTCATCAGGCTACTCAGAATGGCTTGCCATTTAAAACTTATAAATTGATCATTTCTGGAATTTTCCATTTAATATTTTTGGGCTGCAGATGATCTTGGGTAACTGAAACCCTCAATTTCAGCTGAGAGGTAGAACAGTTAATATATAATATGAAAAATACGAGTGGATAATCATTCATAAATATAAAAATAGTTTTGTGTTTTCTGGTGTATCTACATCTATCTGCTTCTCCCACCCCCAGCGCCTACTTATAAACTTGCTGGTTGGCGAGCAGAACCCAAACAGCACGGGTGCCATTGTTAGAGCTCTAGGTAAATGCTGGCCCCTGCATGGACACCAGCTGCGTGCTAATTAGCCTTGTGATCGCCTAGATCACCAAATAATGCAAGACTGGAAATGCTCCCTGAAGCTTCTGGAAGAATGTGTCTGCATGCTGGCTGACAGATGCCACGGGGGAGACCTGGCTTTGTCCTGACAGCCTGTATGCTGAGTTCTGCTGGATGCAAAGGAACAACTGGCTACATAAACAGATGGCGGTTTCCAGGGAGTGGAGTATGCTTCTGGAGATGCAAAGCAAAAACACTCTCTGTTCTAGATCATCTCAAGTGTGGTTGCAATGAAGCCTTTCTCTCTGAACATGGCTTCATTTTATGTCTTCAATACACTCGATCATCAAAAGTTACCAGCTAGAAAATGAAATGCTCAAGCGTTGTTTTCTTTCAGCAAGTCTGATGAAATGGATGCATTTTACTAGCAAAATGAAAAAAAAAAAAAAAAAAAACAACAAACCTACCTGAAGACTGCAAGTGTCAGAGACCAGAGCACTAACGGCTTCCTCAGTTCGAACTTTGCCCGTTTGTTCATTAAGTGTCGACCACCAAATATAAAGGCAGCGTACAGAGCGGAAAACAGGAAAGACTTTTTCCTATAAACAAACAAACAAAGTTTTGTGAAATAAAAAATTATAAGCAATTTATCCTTATTCACTAGGAAACATCGACTTTTGTACCAGTTTCCCTCTCTGTTAGCACTGAAAACATTTTTCCTGGGAATGTCCTCCCTTTCCCTGCGGAGAGGGCGGCCCACCTGGCGGCAAGATGCCGCGTTGAAACCTCCCTTGACAAGTCAGGTCAGCCGGCGGCAAATTAAGGATCATGTCAGGGTAGAAATATTTCATTTTCGAGCTCTATGACTAAAAACTTCAACAACATAGCACTGAGGTAAAAAAGTAATCTTTTCACCGAGAGAATTAATTTTATTCTTTAAAGTTTGTTGAAACTTCATTAGTCAGAAACGTATAAGCAATGTAAAGTAGAGTATCTATAAAGTAGAACCTCCAGGTCCCTATAAGTCTGCTGGTTTACCAAGTATTAATATTAAATAGAAGTAAACTGATAATACACATCCTCCCGCACCCCGCCAAAAAAAAAAATCAGCAAGCTTCTAGAGAACTATGATTCAGTAGACAGCAATAGAGGCCTTGTAAATAATTTAAACATTTGAGCATACTTCGTGAGAAAGCTATGTTTCCCTTAAAATGAGTATCAGCCACTCATAGATCAACAGGGAAAGGCTGAAAATAAGTTACAAGACGTAATACCAAACGCAGAACGTGTTAACCTAAAGAGCACTGTTTGAAAAATGCTTCATACTTTTCCCCCTAACTGCTGACAGGAATTGCTGACTCACAAGGGATCTTATTATCTACACAGGCAACATTCTTGCTTAAATGAATGCAAGTGACCTACTTGGAGAATACCACCAAACAGAGCAATAATTCCAGAAATCAACCTATAAATAAATGTTGAATAAATCACTTCCACCGAGGTTTGCAAACTCCTCTCTTGGACACACAACACCTGGCGCACAGTAGGTGCTTAATAAATATTTGTTCAGTGAATATGATCTTATCCTGTCAAGTTTCTGATGGGGGAAAAATAATCACACGCCTGTGCGCAGTAGGTGTTCACCAGACACTAACAGCAAATGAACAGTTAGTGAACATTGGAAGAAAGTTGTACTTTCCCAGTGATAAATGCATTCATAATAACTACAGAATAAAATATTCAAAAAAATTATATTTTCTTCTTTCAGAAGGACAAACTATTTCTATACTTCAAAGAGAAGTGGAAACTTTAACTATTGAACATTTCAGAAAGAAAGCACTTTGGATATACATATATATTAATTTATTTATATCACTTTATTTGTCTGAATTTTGCAAGGGCATGGAATTAAATTACTTAAGAATCAGAATTATTCTTTCTATTTATGCACATGTAAGCAATGACTTGCTAAAAAAATTCTATCAAGTTAATGCAGTCAACAGTAATAGGAAATAGTATATATTCTTTTTCTACATTATAAAGGTAATAAGTGACTATAATCACAGCATTACAATTTATAGTGATTCCTATGGGTTGACATCATGCTAAAAAGCTTTACCATTTATTCCTCCTAATCTCCCCATAGTGCAGGTAAAGTATTATCTTTATTTTAAAAATAAAGAAACAGCCTCAGAGATTAAGTAGTCCCAGATCTCCCTGAAAGTTTATGGTAAACTTTCGGGAGAAAAAGAGTACTTCATGTGTTATCTTATAGGCATTTAAGAATTCTTTAAGGCCCGACATGGTGACTCATTCAGTGGGCCCTGTCTCTACACAAAAAAAATAGAAAAATCAGCAGGGTGTAGTGGCGAGCGCCTGTAGTCCCAGCTATTTGGGAGGCTGAGGCAGGAGGATGGCTCAAGCCCAGAAGTTTGAGGTTGCTGGGCTGACACCACGGCACTCTAGCCAGAGAGATAGAGCAAGACTCTGTCTTTCAAAAAAAAAAAAAAAAAGAAAGAAAGAAACCTTTAAGCCCTCCTATTGTACATGATCATTGTGTAACGTGTAGAACATTGTTTAAAAGTGAAAAAATGAACAATCTCTCCACTTTCATGTTTCAACTGTTATATTTCCTGGACCTGGAACACTTTCATCCAAACCCTCTTTGCCTCCTCGAGAACACAAATTAACTATGAAAAACCACTGAAAACACATCCTTATCATTACTTGTCCTTATTTCTCTTTATCAATATAATTCAGATTTTGGTGACGGTTGGATTAACTTTATTACTTGCAATTATGAACCAACCAAGTTAAATAAATGCCTTCCTACAATTCTATCATTCCAGCCATTAAGAGAAAAGTAATGTGTCCCAAGAACCAAGAAAAGAATAAAAATCTTCCCTGTGTATTTTTAACGCTCTCTGTACAAGCCATCAGTGCAACAGCGGGGCAACCAGGTCGATCAGTACGAAGGCACAGAATTTGATAATTGCAAGGAACCTCAGAGGTGGAGCTCAATTTCTTCATTCTACAGGAGAGAGGAGAGGGAATTGCAAGACACCAGTTGCTCTGAATCATACCTGCATGTTGTGTGTTGGTCACGACTACTCTAATTGTCATGGCCGTGACCAAGCAAGTAGGTAAACATAAGTTAATTGCATAGGCTATATCTAGGTCGTAGGCAGTTAATGATGGGAACTGGCATTTGTTTAAATGTTATTATAAAAATAAGTTGCTTGTTGTATACCATATAAACCTTCCGCAGTGGTGAAATTCAGCTAATGCTTTGGTTAGTTTAGAATTAAACTTGGGTGTCTTCTATAAGAGAGAGAGTTGCTAAGGAAGCACTAAGGCTCACCTCTTCAACTGAGTAATTAAAATGTATCATTTATGGTTCAATATATTGTTATTTTTCCATTTTGTTTAGAAGATAAGATTTTCTTTGATGAATTGGGCAATTTAAGTGAATTAAAATTGCCCTTCCTTTCTGGCATCTCTGGCAAATGTTCAGTTATAGTCAAGATGGAAAATGACTTGTGGCTTGCCCACTTAGTATTTAATGTGGATAGATTATTTCCCTAATGGGTCAATGGTAATCTAATCATACTTCATACTGCGGCAGGCCTCCATAGCTGGGTATAATGCGAACACTACACTGCTTTATCATGAGATAATTGATAATTTCTAGATGGCATGGACTCATGGCGTGAGCCACCACGCCTGGCCCATGTAGCAAGTATTAACTGAGCACTTCCCTGTGTGCAGAGCACTGTTCTAGGATCTGGGAGTACATCGATAAGCAAAACTGACAAAAAAGGCCGGGCGCGGTGGCTCACGCCTGTAATCCTAGCACTCTGGGAGGCCGAGGCGGGAGGATCGCTTGAGCTCAGGAGTTCGAGACCAGCCTGAGCAAGAGCAAGACCCCCGTCTCTACTGAAAATAGAAAGAAATTGGCTGGACAACTAAAAATATATAGAAAAAATTAGCCGGGCATGGTGGCGCATGCCTGTAGTCCCAGCTACTCGGGAGGCTGAGGCAGGAGGATTGCTTGAGCCCAGGAGTTTGAGGCTGCTGTGAGCTAGGCTGACGCCACGGCACTCTACCCTGGGCAACACAGTGAGACTCTGTCTCAAAAAAAAAAAAAAAAAAAAACTGACAAAAAAGCCTGCCCTTGTGGAGCTAACAAGCCTGGAAACAGACCATAAACAAGAAAATAAATATGTAGTATGTTAGAAGATTATGAATAAACACTATGGAAAGAAAAAAAAGTAAAGCAGTGCAAGGGGAAATGGGATGGAGACGGAGGGACGTATCAGAGTTTTAAATAGGGCGGCAGGTTGAGGACGTGAATTTGAGCAAAGACTTGTGGGAAGTGAGGGAATGAGCCACCCTGGGGGGAAATGTGTGAGACAGAAACAGCCAGGGCAAGAACCATCACGAAATCAAATTTTACCAGACTCTGCCAACTTTGTCTTTGGAAAATTCAATATATTGAGGTATCATTGGACCACGAATCTATACATGCGTGAATATATAAATGCGTATCTGGGCAATAATTCTGCTGCTTTCAGTAACTTTTCAGGTAAAAACAGCAAAGTTTGCATAGTCATAAACATCACTTAGAAGAACGAGCATGAAAGCATCCAGAATTGGTAAAGAATGTTTATTAATTTTTAGGAGTAACCAAAATCTTATTTAGAAGGTAACTATTAATCTTAGTTACTAAGAAATCCCAGAATTTTTGAGTTCTGTGCACTGATACTACGTCTTGGGCATTAAGTTAGCCTGCAAACAGAAGATTAGAAGATACCACGGTAAAGTATTAAATTAAAGCAGATTTAAAGTAGCTTGACACTAGAGATGAATTTATTTAATCTTTCTGCATAAAGAATGTGTTTATTGTTCTTTCAAGATTTCCTCATGCAAACCCAAACCTGAATATACAAAAGCAAAGGCCGGTTCTTCAAGAAGTGGCTGGGATTACTTCTCAACGAGACGGATTTTCTGCAAGCACATTCATTCTGCTTCGCTGGCAGACTGTTTTCAGGTTCAAGTTGCAAGAAAGTATAATGATTTCTGACAAGGACAAGAAAATGTGTTTTCCGTTTTCTTCATGAGTCAGCAGGGGCACACAGGACACTAGTGACTTTTTATGTGCATTTCTCTAAGTGTACACACTCAGTTGGTACTGTGGACGTCAGAACTTTTGGGGGGAAAAAGGCAAATGAGATGAATAAAACATGACGTTTAGGCCGGGCGCAGTGGCTCACACCTGTAATCCTAGCACTCTGGGAGGCCGAGGCAGGAGGATCGCTCAAGGTCAGAAGTTTGAGACCAGCCTGAGCAAAAGTGAGACCCCGTCTCTACTAAAAATAGAAAGAAATTAGCTGGACAACTAAAAATATGTAGAAAAAAAAATTAGCTGGGCGTGGTGGCACATGCCTGTAGTCCCAGATACCTGGGAGGCTGAGGCAGGAGGATCGCTTGAGCCCGGGAGTTTGAGGTTGCTGTGAGCTAGGCTGACGCCACGGCACTCACTCTAGCCCGGGCAACAGAGTGAGACTCTGTCTCAAAAAAAAAAAAAAAAAAAAAAAAAGATTAAAAAAAGTTAAAAAAAAAATTACCTTTACACTAAAAAAAGGGGGGGAGGGATTAAGTGATTTTCTTTCAAAAACATACTCTAGCAACTATTTATTTCTCTTTTTAAAAATTAAGACTTTTACTCTAGAACTTAATTGAGTCGTCAATCAAGTAATAAGAACACTACACACATTATAACTTGATCCCAACTTTAGGAAGCCATCATTATGTAGAAACATGAACATTTCCAAGATAAGATATAGCTGTTGCTTTAGCTTCATATCCTTACAGAATGGGACCTCGCTGTGAACGAAAGGCCAACACTCTATCAACACATATAAAGAAAGAGATGAATAAAAATAAATTTTCTTTACTCTATTAAAAAGATACATTGAGGTAGCTGGGTTTCGTGTGATTCTTACTTTTTACTCATGTTTGCGTGAATTATAAATTTAAAAAGAGAATGTATTTATTACTTTTGTAACTTAAAGGGACATAGTGTGCACTGAAATAGGAGTCTTAGGAGATTTTTAGACTTGAGTTTAAACCACTGCTTCAAGATTAATATGATTATTTAGACTCCTATCTTCAGCCACCACCATCCTGGACCCCTCCGGACTCTGATTTCCCAGCTCAAAGATAACACAACTGTGATACATATCAAAGTCAATTATATCCTACAGAAAAAAAATAAAAGACTTCTGGCTCATATCATATTTACAAAAGTAATGCATTAAAATTAGCAAAGGCTTTGGAAAGACAGTAAAAACAGAAGGAAAGGAAAATAGGTGGACCATCTCTTCTACTCTGCATTAACAGAGACAGGACACAGGCACCCTCGGTCGCCACAACACCACGCCCATAAGGGAAGCTTCTGTCTTGCCAAGCTCCTAAAGCTTCCCATTTCTGTGAGAACCTAACAAAAACACTGAATGGATCTCAAATTCCTTATCCTTTCTAAAGATAAAACTGAAACCTAGGAATAACGTATTTGTTTTTCTAAATAAGTAATGAGCTCTATCAGGTGAAAGATATAGTTCTCCAGGAATTGCTTTGAGGACAATAGTTTATAGAGTCTAATCACAGAGACCAGAAATATTTATTCAACGAAATTTTGCAGAGCCTTTTGGTTTATGGCACAAAATTTTGCCGAATTATTATTACTAAGAAGAGTTTATCTGGGCTGAGAGTAAGGAGATGTTTGATTCATTCATTCTTTCATACAGCTGTTCAACAACTGTTAAGGGAAAAGTGTGGGCAAATAGAGGCATGAGTGAGAAGGCATGTTCTAACAACTAGGAGAGATTTAGAGAGCCTGACCTTCCGTTACCAGGAGTAAAGGGGAGAAGGGGCCCCAGGCCCCAGAAAGAAGTGGAAGCAAGAACCTGTAGGTGAAGATGTTTCTTTTTAATCCTAAGAGCAATGGGAAGGCGCTGAAGGTTTTAAATGAATGAAGTCAACGCGCTTGATTTGCAATTATATAAAGATCACGCTCGGGTGAAATGAAAGCTGGAGCTTGGGGAAGTCTCATGGGAATGGCACATGTTTTAGGTAACAGCAGGGCACAGAGCTGAGGACGAGGTAGGCGTTCTGGGCAGAGTGGCTGCAGGAAGTTCCCCACAATCCCAACTTTGGAGCAGCCAGTCAAATGTTCTGCAGACAGAGGTGTATGGGGTTCCTCAGGTGCCTTCCGCAAACGCTTATCTGTGCGTGCAGGCCAACAGCGAAGTCTGATACTTCCTCGTTCGTTTTGCTGCTTACCATGTTTTAGATATAAAATGATGTTCCTCCCAACATGGGTCACCTACCAGTATGCAATCATGTTTCAGGACTAAGAAAACAGTCATCCATGTTCTCAACCAACAAGACAGAACTTGCAAAGGAAGGTTCTTGGCTCACTTGGAAGATGTTTTGGAAGATACAAGAAGGGCTGGACTGATGAGGACAGATATGTGTGTCGCTGAGTTATCAAGATTCTATAAAATCAGCTTTTTTAAAGTACAGGTTTATTTTGCTTTATGCAACAAATGTAGTGCAGGAAAATTAGGTAGAAATCTTTTTTATTAAGACTAAATTGCACTTTGAAAATATCTGGGGAGCTTCCCTATTTAAGAGAAACTTAATGATCAGTGTTTGTTTTGTGAAGATCAAATCCTGATACTGTATTATATCTTTCTCAAGTGAGACACATCTCTACTGAATTGCTCTCAGTCATTACCAGGTGAGAGGACAGAATCTTCCCCAGTGTTATCGCCTAGAAAATCCCTGAGTCTCTCAAGAGATGCCACAACACCAGGGCAGACATGATGTGACTGATGTACCCCACAAGCTGTCCTTTAAGTATAGCCCTAATGTCATTAAACTGCATCAACTGTGAGGCGATCTAAGTAGGGCAGTTTGACTGACCTCCCATTCTCAATACCCTTTTTCTCTCCCTCCCTTCCAGAGGCTGGTCTAGCAATGGCCCTGTGACGCAGTTATCCCAGTGAGTATGAAAGCGAAAGTCGCCGGGTAGGCTTTTCACACGTACGCAAGTGGCTGCATGTGCCTTTGGGGTTTTAGTCCATCGCTCTTCTCTTCTCTTCCTAGTCACAGACCTGATTGTGACTGCACCGTCTCAGAGCCATGAGGCAACACACACGAGAAAGGCAGACAACAGAGTGAATTATGAAATGAGCTTAGTCTCCCGACGGCATCATTTGGCTGCCTTATCAGCCCTAGATTGTGTACTCCGGTCTTCTGCTAAGTGAAACAAGGACATCCCCATCCATAATCAAGATTCTATTTATTGATTTTTGCATTATTTCCAGCCCAACACAATCTTAATCAATACCCTGAATTTCTATTGAAACTTCTTGGAATATAACCAAGTTCTGTTGCTAAGGACAGTATGTGGAATTGCGTGATGATTTAACAACATGGGCTGGAACTAGCAAGCCGATCCCTTCAAAATGGAAAGACACGTATAGTGACTTCTGCATAGATTTTTCCTATAAAGACACTGAGCTGCTTGATCTACAACTGTGTCATTACCATGAGACAGCGGGAAAACAAAAACAAAAAACCCTCCACACACTTCCCGCGCATTTTGGCCGTAACCATTCTCATTTAGTTAAGCTCGATTGGTCAAGTGTTAAAAATGACTGGGCCCAGTTTGCAAAAGCAGTACCAACACAGTAGCCCAGGGCAAAGCAACTTCCCAGAAAAATAGAAGAACAAAATGTTCCATGAACGTGTAGTGTGTGTTTCTTGTTCAGCCAATGAGGAAAGGGCATTGCCTTTCTTTTTATCATTAATCACTTCTCCATAAACGTGAGATCCTGCTGAGCATCCAAAAAAAAAACAAAATGTGAACAATTTCAGGCAAATTTAAGTAAAGAAATTAGCAGTCTACAAACCAACCAGAGTTTGCCACCATCCGTCTGGCCAGGGACTGGGTGGTTCTCTTTAAGCAAAACATTATGTAGGTCAAAGGCTGCAGTAGCTGTGGCACTGATTCAGGAGCTCTGCCTGTCTGGCAGGCTCTAAGATTTCCAGACTAGTTTATATGCACGTGACCATTAATCATTTTGGGATATCAAAGGCAGCAAATTTACATCTCTGCATCAGTGTGTACTTAGGCATTTAAAAGCATATAAATATAGGTAAGTACACATTTCTGTTCAAGGAAACAGTATGCAAATTTAACACATAAGGATTATTAGAGACTTCTCTCTTACTCCTATATAAAAGCTCTGGCTGCACTCTTGTTTTGGGGTTTTGTTTGAATATAACAGAATTTTTTTTTTTTTGAGACAGAGTCTCACTGTGTTGCCCGGGCTAGAGTGCCGTGGTGTCAGCCTAGCTCACAGCAACCTCAAACTCCTGGGCTCAAGCGATCCTCCTGCCTCAGCCTCCCAGGTAGCTGGGATTACAGGCATGCACCACCATGCCTGGCTAATTTTTTCTATATATTTTTAGTTGTCCAGCTAATTTCTTTCTGTTTTTTAGTAGAGACGGGGTCTCGCTCTTGCTCAGGCTCCTCTCAAACTGCTGAGCTCAAACGATCCTCCCGCCTTGGCCTCCCAGAGTGCTAGGATTACAGGTGTGAGCCACCACGCCCGGCCCAGATTATAACAGAATATTTTATAGTTAAAGAAGCCTCCTAAATCGCTAATGCTTGTCGTATCCTTGTCTACACCTCGGCCACTGAATTGAAAATAACGAAGCACTTATGAAACACCTGCCACAATAATGCTCCAATCCCTACGACCCACCCATTGCCTCAAACTGTGATTCTAATTTACACTGAGGGAAACTGAGTTCCGAAGAGACGAGACGCCATTCTCAATGGCGGGAGTCACGGAAAGAGCTAGAAGAATTTGGGATGCTTAAACCTAGAGTTGTGGGGATTATTTTTTAATCTGAGCTATTCAAATTGTTTGTTTATATTGATCAAAATTGGCTATAAAAATTCTAAATCCCCAGTTCACTTTATGGCAGGCAATCTTTTTCTCTAGAAAACTAAAGTGACT
Organism: Indri indri; assembly: GCA_004363605.1. Taxonomy (NCBI): domain Eukaryota; kingdom Metazoa; phylum Chordata; class Mammalia; order Primates; family Indriidae; genus Indri; species Indri indri. The sequence continues at coordinate 115,610 of RJWJ010000025.1, read as the reverse complement.
TTTTTTTTATATAAATGAGTATTTTTAGAGTTATCAGCAACAAATCCAAGTTCCTACAGTGCATGCGAATTAAAAATATGATCAAGGGCTCCAGCTGATTTTCTTATTTATTCACATTTATCGAATATTTATAATAACCATAAAAATCACTGATTTTAAAAATAATGCAGAAATTCGGATTCTTCAGGTCCTGTGGGGGTGAGGAGGGCCCCAGAGCATGAATACCAACGGCCGAATGACTCTGACGTGCCAAGGAGGACCCGGATCCCACTTGGAGAAACACTGCTCTATCCGCTTCTAGATGCCGGTGACACAAATCTCGAATTGTTTATAGTCTGGTAAGATAAACTAGTGAAGTAACGTGGATAGTGCGCTCTAAAAATTCAGAGAGGTATGAACAGGACGGGAGAAGAACAAGAGGAAAGAGAAGGGTGAAAGTTATGCAGAAATGACAGCTTGGAAAGGAACAGTCAGAGAGGAACAGGTGACGCGAGCTTCCGAGGGGGCAACGGCGGGCACGGCCGCTCGGTGGGGTGTGGCACCATTTGAATGCCCTGAACACGTGCCTGTAGGAGGTTGGAGCATGAAGGTGAGTATCTCGAGTGACTTTTATGCCCAAATGGGCCTAGTCTGAACTTTCATCCGGAAGGCGCAGGAGGGTTTTAAACGGAGGAGGACGGGGCATGGTTAGATTAAACAGTAGACTGGCAGCAGGAAGGCGGAGGGCGGAGGCGAGGAGGGCACGTAACCTCACGAGACGGAGGCCGGGTTACCGTGGAGAAAAGACAACTGTCACCGTGGGGGCAGAGAGGTGAGCGGCTCTGAAAGATGGTAACCCCAAACAGAGTGATCGTTTCCTATGTTTATTGACATGAATTCAACAGAGAGGTCTTGGCAAGGGATTTAATGTGGGGAGAGGGGAAACGGAGAGGTTAAGCGATGATTCTTGGATAGTTGTGGTGTTAGTTTGGTGGGGGGAGTGTAAAAGAGCGTCATGTTAGTATTTTAGAAATAGTAGAAATAGCTAATAGGCCTGTAGGACTGACAGATGGGAAGAAATCTACAGGGTGTGGGACTTAGAGATATCCGGGCTAAAGATATCTGTTTGGATGTCATCCACGTCCGGGTGGTGGTGGTCGACGTCATGGGCAGGAACGAGGTCATCGAAGGGGAAGACTCTGCAGGACGTGGTGGAGCCTAATCCGGGGCGTGGGCGTGGGGGCGAGCGTCACCATTGAAGGGGGAGGTGGAAAAGAAACAAGCAGTGAAGAGGAAACAGACACAGCCAGGAGGTAAGAAGAGAACCAAGGAGTATTACAACCAAGGCTGAGGAAGACAGAGGGGGGCAGGTGTCACGAGCAAATCAAGGCAGATAAGAACTGAGGAGGGGAGTGTTCTCTTGTGACCCACCGGGACTCATCAGGGCCTAATCAGTCTGTGAATGGTTCATTCACGTCTTCGACAAATATTTACTGAAGTCCCTGGGTGCCGGGTGTTGTGCAAATAGACCTCAGACGTCAAGGACAGCCTCATCCTACCTTGACAGGCGAACACTATGTGAAAAATGTGAACTACGGCTTATTTAAAAAGCGGCATTGGGCACCAGGACAAGGGGTGGTGTGACATGCTTTGGGAAGATGAGGCTTCCCACAAGGAAGGGAAGAAAAGGCATGGGCCTCCCCTCCTGCTTAACCCTTTACTTAACTCCCGAATCTGTTTAGAGAGCAAAGTCCTAGGTGTGTTTCCCAACATATTCCCTTTCCATATCAAAAGAAGACAATTAAGACAGGAAAGGAAAAGTTAAATTCAGCAAACTGAACTATTAATAGAAGAAGTTCATCTCATAGTTACTTAGCCAAGCATTGATTCAACATCTATTTCCTAAAACTACCCTAAAAATGTAACCTCTAAACACCCAAAATGACAATTACTAGAAAGCCTGTTCATATACCTTTAGAAAAACAGAATTAATAGCAATATCCATAGCACTTTAACAGAGTAGGCCCTGTGATGATTTTCATTTATCCATTTATTTATTCAACAAAGATTTACGGAGCTCTTGCTAAGCCTTGAGCTCATGAAGCTACATTCTAGCAGGAGACAGAAATAAACAAAAGACCCTGAGGATCTATGACAATGTCATAATGATATACGTTGTGCACAAAATAAAACAGCGAGTGGACCAGGAATGACAAGGCTTTGTTAGGTGTGGTCGCCTCATATATTGAGTAAAAATATGTGAACACGGAAGAACAAGATCGGTCATAAGAAATTATTATTATTATTGAGATGGGGTATTGTTCTGTTGCCTGGGCTGGAGTGCAGCGGCATCATCACAGCTCACTGCAGCCTCGAACTACTGGGCCAAGGCCATCCTCCTGCCTCAACCTCCCACCATGTGCTAGGATTACAGGCGTGAGCCTCTACGTCCGGCCAAGAAATTATTATTATTATTTTTTAATTATGCTAAGTCAGCACGGCGGTACTATTTCAGGCTGTAAGAAAACAAGGCCTCTGCTGGGACATATATCATGGCTGGACAGAGAAGGGTGGAGACTGGGAAACACACATTCCGAAATGAAGGAACCATATGGAACAAGGGCTGGAGAACGCCCAGAGAAGAGAGGCTGTTCCGGTTTGGCAGACGTGTTCTGCGTTTGGAAGTGATGATCTGGGAAATAGGGTGGGAGGCACCGTTGGGAACAGAACGGCGAAGGGCCTTGAACTCCAGGGTTAGACTCTGAGGACTATCGCTGACAGAGCTGGAAGACAGAACCCAGGATATTCCTTTATCGTGCGGATGCATGCCTGGCTAAGGATGAGAGCATCGCCCCATGGCTAGCAAGGAAGTCGTGAACGATAATCTGAGGATGCCTAATGAGCGATGTTTCTTAAACGAGCACAGGGTCCAGCGTGGCTCGGGACTTTTCAGGCGCTGCACTAAGCACTCGATGCCGATTCCTCCTTTACCCTTCACACGGCTCCGCTAGGTGTAGGTACCACCCTCACTTACAGATGAGGAACCGCGGCACACACAGGGTTAAATAACTTGCGACGTTTGCACAACTGGTAAGTAGCGGACTTCTGGGTTCAAACTGGCCCCTGTATGACTCCAAAGCCAGGGTCAGCAACTCGGAGGGCAAAAATTATGATTTAACTGGTAAATCTGAGAAGGGGTCAGAAACACATGAAATGAAGGTCAATAATGACACACGTAGGTGGCAGGGTAGTCGCCTAGGGAAGAAAGGCAGACACCAAAACGTGTAACATGGGTAAGCTCAAGGGGCAGGTAAAGGGCTTGGTGGGGAAGAAGCCGACCAGCGGGGGGACTGCAATGTAGCCCCGTCTCTTCCCTCCCTCCCCGCTCCCCTTCTGTTCGCGATCAACCCCTCGTTCGCGATCAACCGTGGTCAAGCCCGCCTGGAGGAACAATGGAGTTATCCTCTTCTCAGCTCCGTTCTATCCAGTGCCAGGCACCAAAACAATTCGGTGTTCAGAGAAGATCCTCAAAGATGAACAAAGGGTCAAACTGTTAATATAAGAACCAGGAAGAGAGAAGACCCATCACAACCTAGTATAAAGTTTACAAAGCACTGGCCTCTGCCTTCATTAACGTCACGGGAAGAACTTCAATTAGATGTCGAACCTGCGTGAGTCTAGGAGAAAAATGAATTTTTCTTCTCAACTTGATGTGCCGTTGGGATGTTAATGAGTAAGTCTGCGTTAATAATGAGGAGATATCTACGGTGGGCTTTTGAAAACGCTGATCATGGAGGCTCACCTGTTCTTAAGCTGCAACGAACCTGTCCAGAAAATGTAGTTCTATACATTCCTGCTTCTCTGTTACGGTGTTTCTTAGGTTTCTAGACATTTGAAATTCTAAGTGTTATTTTGGTCTCAATTTTCAAGAAAACTTTCTCAAGTTCCCACTTCACTGGATAGTTCTGAGTACAATTCCTACAACGACAGGCTTGTCTTTAATAAAATGTTCATGATATCGAATGACTTATTTAAAGCCTTAGAAATGTATAAGTAGTCATAAAGGATGGTAAAGAAAGTCTGTCCTCTCACCAAAGCTAGGACCGATTACGCATGCAGCTGGCTGACGGGTACAGGCATGTGAGTTAGGAGCGATCAGCACTTCCTGATAAACTGAATTAAAGACTGGAGACGTAGTCTTCCCATCAGTTTATATTTTCTTTACCCAGAATAACGAGTTCTGTGGGATCTGCCAGCTGTCCCTAATTATACCAGTGACCGCGCTGAACATTCTTTTGCCCTCTGAATAGCCGGCTCACCTTGTTTCACGTCACTTTTGTGTTTCAGAGCCTCCGACATTAATTTGTCAAGTTGCTGCTTGAACAGCTAATTGACAACCCCACCATGTCTGCCCACATCCTAATGGGAAGCACACAGAGAAGCTGGGAAAGGGTGAGAAAGGTGGCAAGGGGAACAGTCAGAGATATGAAAAGAAAACCTTATCATGAAAATGTCCAGATGTCTTCTGGGATTGTGTATTAAAGAGCTGTGGAACTCGCATAATTATTCCCTTTCTTCCTTGTTGGTGAGAAGGCCAAGGGTGCCATGGTAGAAGCACCACACATACATCAGTACGTGCAAAGCTTGGCAGGGAAGATGGCACCTTTGGAAATTTTATGGTCTAGTGTCATATATAGGTCAAGAAATAATAAAAATTTCTTTGGTTTCCTTAGAAGATCTGGGGAAAAAAAAAAATCAAGAAAACTTTTTAGATTAGACTTTGTGGTTAGTAAGATTAAATGTTAGTTCCTTCCAGTGTTAGAATTCGGTGATTCTCTGATCTGAGCCTGGATTAAGTCTACCCTGGCTGAGTAGAAACCTGCGTTATTGGCTGGCTGCCCGTAGTGATCTTCCACTTCATGGCTGCTTCCTCCTGAGAAGTTCGCCATGGTGACTAACTTCCCTTGGGGCAAAGGAAAGTTGGAAAGCAGAGGTCAGAGCAGAACAGAAATAGAGCAAACTCTTCTGCAGCCATGCCACCCTGGCCGCACCCGGATCCCGTCTGATCTCGGAAGCCAGGCAGGGTCGGGCCTGGTTAGTACTTGGTGGGAGAAATAGAGCAAACGCATCTCCTCCCTGGGAAAAGGGGCCATGTTCCCTGTGCATTAGCCTTACTCAAGATTTTATAAGCTATTTTGACTTTACTATAGATCTATGTAAATGAAAAAGGTAAAAAACTAACAGATTTAATAGATTTCTCATATTTATTAATAAAATCTATTGATTTTTTCAACCATATAACAATAACGGTAATTGATAGGACCATACATTTGCCTGGCCCTATACAAGTCACAAAACATTTTCACTAATATGACATAAATTCCTCGAAAACCCACTCCGAGACAGTAACAAATTTATTTCCATAGTTTTTGCCTGGTTAAAGAGACAATTTTTTTTTTTTTAGGGAATAACCATGCACACAAAAAGATTTCCCCTTGCTCTGCTGGACCCGGACTTTTTCTCTCATAGGTCCACTCTTTGTCTTTTTTTGTAAGTGGTTTGGAAGCAAAGAAGACAATTGCTATATAGCTAAATCTCCTGAAACTACTGTTATGACTTACTGATCACCCCCCGTGCACCGTTCCTTCCTACGCCCTTCCGCAGATACACGATGGCTCATCCCTTTGCCAAGTTCCAGAGATCCTTAAATCTCCCAAGTACCACACCTCTCTACCAGATAGGAACTGCATGCTGGAACATAACATACAGTTACATATAATTTCTTACACAACTGTGTGAGGAACATCAAACTCCCAATTCCGGGATTTGATGAGGACATATTAAAAAACAAAAATGACCTCATGTGACAGACACTGCCAGATGTGGCGTATCTCCTCAATGTTAGCACAAATAAGCAGAAGTGACATTTTCACACAAACTGGACTCTAGTGCTGTTTTTTTCAATCATCTTTACCATAAATTTTTTTATGGATCACTTTGAGATTTTTGTTGCATAATACAGATCTTCTAATTAAAGGTGGTCCCCAGATTATGGACGAGGTTACGGATGAGGTAAGTTCATGAGAACGTTTTCAGGTCAGATTTGTATGTAACTTGGATCCCTGATGAACAGCACACAATAATAACAACAGTACTATAATGGCTCATAGATGGTAGTAATAATACACTGTGGTACTATAATAATAATAATACCCCTATACTATAATAAGTTACAGAAACTATTGTGCTCTTTCTTTTAATTCAAACAAATAGAAGATAAAAACAAACTCATACAAAATGTTTAGGTAGGAGGAATTTCGAAAGAATATTACACATTAACACTCGCCTAATGTTGCATCAGTACTAGGCTAATAGGAATGTTACGCTTATTTTGATCTTCTAACCAAATCAATAATAGCCTTTCCATTTCAACAATTAATCCGCTACGCTGCTTAGTAATAATTGATGCTTGCATTGGAGCACGGCCTTTCACATGTTCCATTATTCTCACTTTATCTGTTATAATTGTTCCGCTAGTCGAGTCACTGAACGAAGGCTTAATTATTTCTACTTTGGTTTCCGCTGTCATCACCTTTCTCTTAGCTGCAGGCTCACCTGGGCTTGCCATGGACTTTCCCTTTGGAAACATGGTCATCGGGGTAAACACGGACTCACAAAATCAAATTAAAAGTTAAGACGAAAACTTCGACTAGCCGCTAGCGTCAAGACGCTGTCCCAATGAACCGCTTATGCCACGCGGGTCTGTTTACATGCTTGGAAGAAACTAGTTCTCGAATAATTAATTTAATTATTTGATTACAAATTATCCTTAAGGGGAGCGCTGAGAGCCCGTCTGTAAGGACAGGACGCCATAAATCGCGTCGCCGTAAGCGGGGGACTGCCTGTGCTTCACTAGCTCAGTTATTTTTATACCGGCACCCTTGCATCTGAGGATAAGGCAGAAACGTTTCATGCTCTGATTTCATATTTTGTATTTATAGAGTAAATGCAAAATAGATTCCAAAGAAAAAAGTTAATTTGCATAGAAATAACCCATCCTAAGAAATATATTCCTTAGGATGATGAGCTACTCAAAGGGTGGTGACAGCCAGCACCATCCACCAGTGTTACCAAGAATAAGAATCCGTATTTTTACATACAGATCCTCTGAAAAAGCGTCTACATTTAGCAGGATTCCCCAGGCAATCTGGATGCACATTAAAGCTTGAGCAACACTGCATTCGATTTTCCATCAAGAAAATGGTAACAACAGGTACAAAAAATAAGTCACTTTCATAATATAAGAGGGGTGGGTGGGTGGTCTTGAGAAAAATTTAAACCAAAGAACTTACATAGCAATTTCAAGGCAAAAATACAAAAATCTGTCATACAAGGGCAGTTCTCTCTGACCACAAGTTAGGTACTAGTGATGCTCGGTCTATCAGTTTCTCCTACAGCTGAAATAACCCATAGAACTATGTGGTTCCCTGTATTTCGATCCCAGTCCAATCAATAATCCTTATGTAGGTATTTTTATAAGAAATGGAGAGCCACGGGGTAGCGATGGATGTTTTGGAGGCTGGAAAGGCTATCTTCCACCGTAAATCAATAAACTTGGCCAGATGCTTACAGTATATTCATATATATAATGCTATGCGGTCATTAAAGTCATATTTTCTTACTTCCATTTCCAAGTTTTGGATGATGAATAAGAAAATTTTATACAAATATAATTTTTCCCTAACATAACGTGAATAGCCATTAGTGAGGTGATGAGCCCCTCGGATACAGGTGACTCATGGGGTCCTGCGCCTCAGTAGTCAATTTCAGCACTCCCCTCTCCGACTTCCCGCTGGTACCTGATCTGCACAAAGGACCCCATGTATCATAAACCAGGATGGATGCAGTTGGCGTCTTCTGCCTGGGAGTCGCACAGGAGCCACCATCACCAATAAAAATACAATTTATAATCAACTCTTTAAACACACTCCCCTTGCTTTGAAGAATTGAACTCATTCCAAATGGAACAACTGCAATCACTACGAAGAGGATGTCTGCCAAGAAATACATTGTTAAAGACGGAAATCCCAGCACTTGAAAAGATCGAATTTCAGATGCCAGAATCCATCGACTGTTGAAACCTTTCTTGTCTTGTCATCAAGCAGTCACCACTCTCCTTTTGGTCTGATGTGCATTTTTCGGCATAGGCTCCCAGAAGCGTGTTAAAATCCTCATTAGAGTCTGAGCAGGCTGGCGTCCAGCATGCCGCAATGGAAGGGTGGCTGTGCCAGCTGGAGGACGGCCGCAGGTTGGCACCAGGTGGAGAGGAATGGTCCGAGCAGACGAGGCAGATAGAAGTAGAGGAGAGACAGAAACTGTGCAAGGTGATCAAACCAGTGAGGATGCGCACAGCCCCGAGCTCACAGGGCTGGCAGGGATAAAGGAGGAAAACATCCCAGTCAGTCTCCTGGAGCCAAGGCAAGGACTCTTCCCCAACCCCAATTCCTCAAGGTAACATGCAAACACACAGGACATCCAGGCAGAAGGGACCCTGGCCAGCAGCCCCTACTCAGGAAAGAAACCAACAGGAAGGTACGTCACCAAGGTCATTCCCAAGCTGAGCAGTATACCACGCAAAGGGCTTCAGATTTAATTCTACAAAAGAAGTGAACCAGTCTACTCACATCTAGGTGATTATAAATCAGCACAAGATGAGACAGAAAAAGACAATTGTTGAGAGAATGAAGTATTAGGAATAAAATATATGTGGGTTTGAATTCTATCTGAACCACCTTCTGGCTCTACGATCTTACAAGATTTGTCTGTTTCTCTCATCCGTAAAGTGAAGATAGTACCTCACTCCTTGAAACGTTGTGATGTTATGAAATAATGAAGGAAAAATGTGCCCAAGAAAATGCTTAGCAAATACATCAAAGTTTCTTGCACAGGATGCTAAACATTTTGAAGAAGCTCCATTTTCCTGTTAAAAAATCTCTCTAAGACTGATATTTACTTGCCTGCGTAAAAAAACTCCACCTAGAAATGACTTATACAGAAAAATGTATATTGTAAGCACCCCCAAAACAATAAAGGAACGAATTTATTCTTTTTCAAAGACCGCGTCCTATGGATTTTAGAGAGCTTAAATGCCTTCTTAATCAAATCTTAGTTTTTATTTTTTCTTTAAAACAAGCATATCATGTAGCCAGAGTGAGGAATTAAGTGTTGTTGAAAATGGAAACTGTTTCTTCTTTTCTGCATTATACGACAAGCATTTTCAAAATAACCCTGAAAATCCATGCAATAAAGCTCACTGCACAAATTTGTTATACTCAAGTTCATACAACATTCTCATTGCTTGAACTGCCAATCTTGAACAGACAGCAGCGAGAATTAAACTTGTTTTGGATTCTTTGCTTATAGATGGATCTAGATTTGTTTGAGATGGTTCTCAATACAACAAAATCCTCAAATGTACTGGTAAGTTACATTTTATTGTATGTTACTACAATTTTGTCTGGCAAAAGGGAATCTCAAACTCTATCACTCTGTCAAAGCCAATTTCTAAAACAGATGTTTCTCAAGAATTAAGAATAGTTAAGTAAAATGTTTTCAAACATCTTCCAATTTGTATTTTTAAAACTAAAAATGCTTAAAAATTTAAAAAGCAGGATACTTAAAACAATTCTTGACTTACTTAAAACCTTGAAGTCCTGGGCTCAAAGGATCCTCCTGCCTCAGCTTCCTGGGTTGCTGGGACTACACTCATATGCCGCCATGCCTGACTAATTTTTAAAATTAAACTTTATTTTAACTTTTAACTTTTTAACTGAATTTTTATACCTTTAATGGCATAAATTCCAAATAATTAGCAATTTTGAGGTCTTCTAATAAGGTTGAGTATCTTCTATCTAAGTGCTTGGGACTAGAAGTGTTTTGGATGTCAGACTTTTTCAGATTTTGGAATATTTGCATATACATAATGAGATATCTTGAGGATGGGACCCAAGTTCAAACATGAAATTTGGCCAGGCGTCGTGGCTCATGCCTGTAACCCCAGCACTTTGGGAGGCTGAGGCAGGAGGATCACTTGAGGCCAGGAGTTTGAGACCAGCCTGAGCAACATAGGGAGACCATCTACCAAAAAAAACAAAAATTAGCCAGACGTGATGGTGTGCACCTGTATTCCTAGCTACTATGGAAGCTGAGGCAAGAGGATCACTTCGAGCCCAGAGTTTGAGATTCGTAGTGAGCTATGATGGCGCCACTGCAATCCAGCCTGGCTGACAAGAGATCCTATCTCAAAAAAAATCAATAAATAGGGAGCTGGGGCTCACGCCTGTAATCCTAGCACTTCAGGAGGCCAAGGTGGGAGGATTGCTTGAGGCCGGGAGTTCGAGACCAGCCTGAACAAGAGTGAGACCGTCTCTACAAAAATTAGAAAGACTGGCCGGGGGTGGTGGCGCAGGCCTGTGGTCCCAGTGACTCCGAGGGCTGACGCAGGAGGATCCCTTGAGCCCAGGAGTTTGAAGTTGCAGTGAGCTGTGATGACGCCACTGTATTCTAGCCTGGGTTGACAGGGTGAGACCCTGTCTCAAAAAACAAATAAATAAATAAACATGAAATTCATTATGTTTCATATACGTCTGATACACATAACCTGAAAGTAATTTTTAGTAATTTTGTACATGAAACAATCTTGACTGCATTGTGACTTCGACTCGTCAGGAGGTCAGGTGTGGGATTTTCCACTTGGGACATCATGTCAGTGGTCAAAGCGTTTCAGATTTCAGATTTTCAGATTAGGGATGTTCAACCTGCACCATCATTATTAATTAGTGGTCAATAAGATCAGTATTTGGGTGTGACCAATAGCATAGGTGCTTAGGTGTGTCAGAAGACTTACAGGTAATTATTTACCAAGAGGTTTCTAACTAATTACAATGAGAGCAATAATAATGTTGAGACTGAACGTTTTTATACATTAAAAGACAGCTCCCCTGGCCCACAAAGATGTCTAGGAGGCAATCTAGTGTCATAAATAAAAGAATGGACTTTGGAATGAGAGACCCTAGGTTTAATACCTGCCTCTCCCGCTTACTAGATATACAGTTTTTGGCAAATTACTCAACCTTTTGATTTCTCAGTTTCCTCATCAGTAAAAAGGAGATCATAAAAGTGCCTTGTTGCCTATGAATATCACGAAGATTGGAAAACACATTTAGTAATCAGTCTGTGAATATTAATCTTATTATAGAAGTTGCACCGGTCAACAATAAGAAGTCTTACATGTTATGAGTTAGTCTAAAGAAGGGGGAAAAAAAGTCATTACCTGAAAATATTAGTATCTTTCAGTTCTAAACTGGGTGGAAAGCTTAGATGTAAAAGGGAGGTTTATCAAATACATGGTAACAGTGAGATGAATATTCGTACGGTAAGTATTCAATTCTGAACAGCTAGCTCACTGCTGTTGGCTTAGCTGTTGACTGCCCCCCACAATATTTTTAAAGCTTAATATTGATTGGGTTCCCCTATAATATTAATAAAAAACATTTATTTTCCTTAAAGACTATCAAGAGTTTGCACCTTCTGTCATCCTAGTCCCTATTACGGACGCTTCCCTTTGCAGAGAATAAACTAAATATACCATCAGACAGAAAGCTGTTGGAAAACATACCCATCTGTCACACTGGGTTCTCAGGAATTATTAACATTTTCCTGGCATTATATTTATAGCTGCTATTGTCGCACTGTTACAGCTAAAAAACCAGCATCTGCCCAACGTCACCGCTCTAACAGACACTCACGTCAGGGCCTGGGTAAAGGACTCTCAGGCAGTGAATGAGAATTGATTCGGTGCAAATGCAGATGGTGCCAGACCCGGCCTTTCTGCGGGGCAAGAATTCCTGACACTGGAGCTTCTCACTCTGGATACGCTGAAACATCTGAAACACCTTTTGTTAAAAGGCATGTTCTGATTGAGTGGGTCTGGGACGGGGCCTGCCTGAGACTCTGCGCTTGGGCGAGCTCTCCAGCGACGCTGCAAGCCGTGAGTGCGGAGACAGCCAGGTAACTATGTACAGTATGCGAGTGCCTGGGCGCATGCATGTTCGAAGGCTAAAATTATTTCAGAAAATTTTAAAAGGGAAAGCGCCTTACTGCACTGTCCTAGAAACCTTATTTCAAAATGAACATTTGATTTTTTCAAACTTTGCTTTTCCAAATTGGCAAAGACAACGTTTTGTGTCTCGAAATCAGGATGTCAAACGTACATGACCCTGCACGAGTAAATGCTCAGGTCTATCGGAGAGCAGGAATGAAAAAGTCGTCAATGAAACACTTCTTTTTGATGTCTCTTTAGATACGGTTCTAAAAATAAAAATTTCGCACTTGAACGTCATGAGCAGGCAGCACGGCCTGTGTTGGTTTGGAAGTAGGCAGCCGGAACACCGATGGATAGGAAGAAACATTTACAGCCAAGATGTGTATTATGAAAATTTCCTGGTATCATGGATGAGACTTTTCAAATTTAATATAATAACAATGAAAAAGGTATTACAATAAAATTGTGGAAAGCATACCATTCTGTAGAAAGCATCACTTCTGAGACCTTATATATCACTTACTCTCTTGCTCAAAATATTTCTTCAAAATACAATGACAGCATTTACCACCTACCTATCTCTTTTGAGAGCTTTACAGATGGTGGGATAATTTAATAGATAGTTACAGACTGTGAGCTCACACTTAGCTGATAGTGGAGCAGCTTAAGAATTGTCTCAGGCTGGGTGGGCAGCTCACAACTGTAATCCCAGCATTTAGGGAGGCCAAGGCAGGAGGCAGGAGATGGGAGGATGGCTTGAGCCCAGGAATTGAGGCTGCAGTGAGCTATGATGCCACCACTGCACTTCAGCCTGGGCGGCAGAGAGCCCGTCTCTTAAAGTATCATAAATGCTCCTTTTAAATTCATAAGCTGCTGACACATTTTACTCTCCATGTAAATCCTACTCTTAAAATAGACAATTTTCTTCTTGGCGTCCTGATAATTAAAACTTTTAAACCTTATGCTCCAATATAAATAAGGAAGTAGGAAAGTTTTGTAATCTTAAAAATATTAAGGGTGGTTCTACAGATTTAAACAAAGCTAACAGATCTTTGTTTAACATAGGATCCACTGAACTTTCCAATGTCATTCTTGAAATAACTCTAGAGATGGAACAAGGGGCTGTTTCTTACTTAGTAGTTTCTTAATGCAAAGTAAGCAGCTTTACTAGGCTTAGCTGTCCCCACTGACCTAACAGCATTCTTTACCTCATTTGCAAGGAAACAGAAATAGTTTTTTCTCCACTGTTTTATGCCCAGGCATAGACTTTGCCTATTAAGAATAAAAATTCCCCTTTTATTTGGCAAAGTGAAGAAATTTTATAAGCACCAGGCTTATGTCATCAGTATTAATTTCTTAATGTAAAGCTTAACATGTGATTTATCTCCCTCCAAAGTTATTTTTTAAGCAATCTCTGTCATCAAACCCAAACTCTTCATGAATTTCTTATCAGCTGCCAACTTCTCTCCTATCCCAGCCCCGCCGAGGTGAGAAGATGGCTTGGAGCTACAGGAAAGGTAAGTGGCGGTGTTAGGATCAAAACAGAATCACTGGCCATGATGTCACTCTCTGATTAGGGATCCCATCTCTTTATTCGTGATTCACTTGAAGAAGAAATGCTATTCTTCTAAGGCCGCTCTAAGGTCAAAAATGTGGCAGAAGTAGACACAACAAGGGCTTTTCAGAGAGATCTGAGTCCAAATCTCTGATTCTGTGACTGAACCTCAGCTTTCTCATCTGTAAAATGGACATAGTGCCTTCCTTGTAGCAGTATTGAGAATTAAATGAGTAACTATTTTAAGCACATGTTGGGCACTTAATATTGCTACTATACAATATATATGGTATATATTGCTATTATACACTAATACATACCTGCCCAACAAGTTTTTAGCAAATTTTAGGCATGGCTGGTAATAATGTATTTTAAAACTTCCATGAACATATAATTTTTAAGTACATATTGACTGTGTTTACATAGACAAAAAACTTTTACTTCTTTTCAAATTATAAATTATTATGACTGCTTTTTTAGAATCAAATCATAATGATCATGGTTTTGGAAATCCTAACATTTGGTCACACAGTATTTATTGGTGTGCTAATAGTTACAGAGACAGAGTGTGGGAAACTTTCCTAACTTGGCGAAAATTTTTATTATTTACAATAGTGAAGAAAGAAATGATGTTTAAGTCTATCAAAAATACTTAAATAGATTCTATTACAAAACGCATATTTTTCAAAATCAAAGTTTAAGAATTTATACCACAAATATTAGGATTTAACTGTTCTATTTGACCTTTGTTGGAACGCTTATTTTACTCTAACACAATTCCATGCCTTCCAGACAGTGAGAAAGACCCAAGTTATCCTGCTTCAAACACCCATACGTATCTAGACCCAGCATATCATATGCCATGATAGAGCGGCTGCATATTCCAGGTGTACTGAAAATAATTGGAATCACCTGAGGGTTAGGCAGATAAACAGACTCCTCACTTCTGACATCTTCCTACACCGCTGGTTCTTACCACATCTCCTGGGGAGATTTTAAAACTTCCTGATCCCTACTTCAGAGATGCCAAGGTCTCAGCATTGGTGATCATAAAATCTTCCCAGAGAATTACAACGTGGGAAGCACAACTAACGTTAAGAACCACTACCCTGGCCAGGCGTGGTGGCTCACGCCTATAATCCCAGCACTTTGGGAGGACAAGGCAGGAGGATTGCTTGAGGCCAGGAGTTTGAGACCAACCTGGGCAGCATAGGAAGACTTTGTCTCTACAAAAAAATTTTAAAAATTAACCAGGCGTAGTGGAGTGTGGCCATAGTCCTAGCTACTCGGGAGGCAAAAGATCAGTTGAGCTCAGGAGTTGGGGCTGCAGTGAGCTATGATTGCACCACTGCACTCCAACCTGGGTGACAAAGTGAGAACTTGTCTCAAAACAACAAAAAAGCCAAGAACCACTCTCGGAAATAACGAGAGTTGCTATAATGCTGTGTAGGAATAATAAAGTGTACAAGCATTTAAAAAAGACATTTTAGGCCAGGCGAGGTGGCTCATGCCTGTAATCCTAGCACTCTGGGAGGCCAAAGCAGGATTGCTTGAGCTCCAGAGTTAGAGACCAGCCTAAGCAAGAGTGAGACCCCATCTCTACTAAAAATAGAAAAATTAGCCGGGTGTGGTGGTGCATGCCTATAGTCCCAGCTACTCAGGAGGCTGAGGCAGGAGGATCGCTTGAGCCCAGGAGTTTGAGGTTGCTGTGAGCTAGGCTGATGCCACGGCACTCTAGCCCAGGCAACAGAGCGAGACTCTCTCTCTCTCTCAAAAAAAAAAAAAAGACAGTTTACATTCTCTTAGGAACAGTGTCTTAGTGGGCATATCTCCAAACATGCCCTTTTTCCTTTCTTTGAATACCCATTCAAGAGACAAAGAAAAAAATAAAAAGGGGAACACAGAAGAAAACCAGAAGGTGCTAGAAAAATCAGATCCTATCAGAGCCACCTTGAAAATGCAAAGGACTAGTACTTGTTACAGAACCTGCCACAGTTGATAAAGTCTAAATAAATATTCGAGAAGTTAACATGTTTTCTGGAGTGGTAGGCTGTGTCAGGAAAGAGGTTTGGTAACAAGTGACCTAGAATGAGGATGCGATTTTCCCTGAAGGACGGTTGCAGAGGGCTAATAATGAAAGGGAAGGGTTTTCCAAGACATTTCCACCGCGTGACTGCCCGCCGTCTAAAATCTTACTAATGTATATCAACAGAAATAAAAGTGCTGCGTGTGTAATACAACGCATACTTCTTTTTCAGGAAAGAGAGGACAGGAAGATTGAATTTGTTTCTTTAAACAGTTGGTTTTGTACTTCCTTGGTTAATAAAATTGCATTAATGAATGTCTGCCTTGGAGTAAAATATATCATGAGGCTAAAAATAGCATCCACACTGAAAGCACAAAATCAGTCCTAAAAGGAAAAATCTTTCACATGGTCACCAATGGCTGGGTATAGATGGCGAGAAGAAGCCATGGCAAGACTGGTAACAAATGCCTTCTTCAAAGTCACTTAATTGGTTTGTAACGACGGATACAAACTGGCTAATCATTATTTTGAGCCATGATTTTTGGCAGATTTGACGGTCCAAGAACGAAAGGTCGTCTGGGTCACTGCCTCTTTGGTATCCTTGTCAGAAGTCCAAGGAGAAGGAAGAGGTGAGAGAAAGGCTCAGACATCTTATTCAGACCTGGTGGCAAATAACCACAAACGTCACTTGTTAATTCATTGCTAAAAGTAGGAGAAATTGAAGCACAGGAAGAAATTAATTTCGTACATCCCACGTGAAGCGAGAATATCTAGTTGTTCTACTTTGAGCAGGTCTGATGCCAATTTATTATTTACACAGCAATTGGAGAGCAGGGAAGGAAGTGACTCAATATTCTGTAAAATAGTTCTTAGATATTTTTCTTTCCTTAGGAAGAAAAAAAACCGTCAGCAATTCAATAAACATTTACCGAATGCCAACTACCTCGATGAATTCCATAGTGTCCGCTATGGAGGCTATAAAACCACCTGCCCTCAGGGAATTAGACGTGTTGAAATAGTCTAAATGACATTTTGTTTCGTTATATTGCTAAGTAAATTATTAAAAGAAAAGTAGGAAATATATATTCGCGATAGCAAAAAGTAGACTGGAAACCGGCGCTTACTATGCGGCATTGCAAATCCTTTTCTAGAAACAAAAAGGATTAACCAAGCGCATGAAAATAGTAATTAAATATTCAGTTACTGTATGTATAAACACAAATGTAAACCAAAGGTCATGGGTGTAGCACACTGAAAACTGCATTTATCAAGTTGGTTAATTATGCTTTAACATATAGTTTAAGGAAGTCGTTATTTTCTTGCTCTTGCTTACAATTCGATACATTTAACGTGTATCACTTACACAAATCCAGGAATACATACATCCCTATTCCACTTGATATTATGAAAGGGTCCATCCTTCCCTGTCAGCACATACTCACCCACCTCCACAGAAACAGATCAGTGCAGCAGGGGCCTCACAGTGGACCGCGGTATGCATGGCCCGTAATTTAATAAATCCCACTTGAATATCACAAAAATGTTTAGCTAAACACGATACACTTTATTTTGCAGCACCTATGGGATCAACCTACACATTTCTTCTAATCATGTTAGGTTTACCAAGACAGGAACTCAGCCCTTATGAAGAAAAACTGCACACTCATTAACATTTTTCCACATCCCAGGAGCACCATCAGTCAAGAACCAGGACAAAAATCTCACATCTATTCTCCAATTAAGAGCCAAGAAGGTGGATTATCTACTAAGCTAAACAAACAAACAGTCATGACTCAACAAAATCCGAGCCTCAGCTCTAACACTAAACTTTGCACAGCTGCATTCTTTTTATCTATTTTAATCATTTCTAGACTTACTTTGTGGTATGTGCAGATCTCTTTCCTTTACTTGTAAAACCGAAACAATAATTATGTACCTGGCAGCATGAAGGTAGTCTCGGAATATTGGACACTTTATTTAAAAAGGCTTTGCTTTCATGCGTTTAGTCAACAAACTTTTATGACGTGCCTACCATGTGCCTAGATACCAGGGCATACCCAGGGCAACAGAATGGACACAATCTGTCATGGGATTTATAATACATCTATTACACATGACTACGTATGTTAGTCAATTATCTATGTAACTAACTAAAGTTACTTTGCTTAATCATAGGAAGTAGCAAAGAATTTCTTCCAATTTAAATTAGTGAGGTTTTAATTTTTCATATAAAGATAACATGCACATAGTTTTTTAAAAAGTCAAAAAATATAGGAAAGCAAAAATTGATAGCCAAGTCTCCTTCTCTTCCCTAATTGACTCTCAATTCTGCTCCTCAGATTTTTGCACGTATTCACGTGTACTAATAGATGCGTGTACCTTTTAAAACTTATATTTTAAATATGATTGTGCATCTTGATGTTTTTCACTTACAAAGATGTATCTTTGAGATGCTTCCACATTAACACATGAGACACTGGTGTTTTTAACAGTTATAGAGAATGCAGAATCACCCTCCAAAGACTCCGAAAAGTACAGGAATTCACACTTCCAACAGGATATTTACTCTAACACTGAGATTGCTCAAAAATTTTAGTCTTCCACAGTCTGAAGATGAAAGTGGTAATTCACTGCTGTTTTCTTTTATTTCTTCAGTTATGAGTCTATTTAAGCATTTCGTCATATGTCTACTGAAAGAAATTGGTAGGAAACATGTTGTTTGCTGTGAACTTTCTATTCATGCCTTTATTATTGAGTTTCTCTTTTTCTTATGGATTTGTAAGACCTCTTTTAACATGAGGGAAAAGTGATACCTAAGGAAGAACGCTTAAATAAAATGTAACATCTTTTTTGGAAAGCAACATGTGAGGGTTCGCTTACCATTTTACCACCACACACCATCGAGTGCCTTGACTTTTATCACTTTTAACAATGTACCTCGGGGATCTTTCCCTAACAGCTCTTAGAGCTTGACCTCATTTTTTTTTTCACAGTTACATAGTATTCCATGGCTTGAATGTTTCATACTTTATTATACCAGTTCTCTTCTGGGAGGCATTTAGATTGCCTTTAACTAAAGCTGCAAAAAACGTTCTTCCCCCTGCATCTTTCTGTACGCATATGCAAGGAAGAAATCCCAGTCGCGGGCAGAAGATCCGCACATTTGAATATTTTGAAAGACACTGCCCTAAGTTCTCCAAGAACACTGCGGCCATTGGCTGTCCTACCAGTAATGCAAATGACGGCCTCCTCTCCCAACCTCGCTACACTGATACTGATCCAACTTAAAATCTTCCCATGTGCTAAATGGACTGGCTGCTTCTCAACTGTTCTCCCACCTGCCCCCCTCTCTCATCCATTCCTTCCAGACAGGGCCTTTTCTCTTGCCCTTTCGTCAGCCTCAAATTTTAAAACTCGCATAGCTCACCCTCACTATCTTGTAGTCTTCACTCAATGTTATTTTCCCTAACATCCCCGCAAAACCGTATCTTCCTTCCTTCTTTCCATCTTCCCTCCAATTCTCTCTCTCTTCGTACCCCCTGGCCTTCCTGTGTTGCTGCTTTTCTCTATACCTTTCACTTATTTGTTTATGGTGTATCTCCTGTTACTGAAATGTAAACTTCATGAAGTTGGGGGTTAAAAATGGTATCATTGGCCAGGTGCGGTGGCTCATGCCTGTAATCCTAGAACTCTTGGGAGGCCGAGGCAGGAGGATCACTTGAGCTCAGGAGTTCGAGACCAGCCTGACTAAGAGCAAGACCCTGTTTCTACTAAAAATAGAAAAATTAGCCGGGCATCACAGTGCACGTCTGTAGTCCCAGCTACTCCCAGCTCCTCGGGAGGCTGAGGCAAGAGGATCAGGCAAGAGGATCGCTTGAGCCCAGGAGTTGGAGGCTGGAGTGAGCTACCATGTGGCCACTCCACTCTACCTCGGTGAAAGAGACAGACTCTATATTAAAAAGAAAGAAAGAAAAAAAAAAAACAAAAAAAACCCAAGGCTGTGATGTGCCTTATAGAGAAACTACAGGTGTTGGATAAGCTTCACTCCGGCGTGAGTCAGGGCTGTTGGCCCTGAGTTCAGTGTTAACACATGAAATAAGGCACAGAAACACACATCAAACAAGGTTATGTATTGATTGATCAGTTGTCAGAAACGCTGTGACTAAAGACTCTAAGGAAGCTAACCCCGAATTTTCCCAAGTCCAGGGGGTCCATATCGGTGAATTCAGTGTTTGTGGTGACTTTATAGAACATAACTACCTGGAATGAGATCCAGCTGCATTTGTCAGTGTTTTTATGTGCACAGAACACCTCAGAAGAGCACAGTGGACATCCGCAGGGAGGGTCACTGCGTGGCGTGGGAAGGCGTGCGGTCCTTTACACCGAACGCCTTTTTCACTCTATACCCTTGTGTGCATTTTAAATTTTATACCATGCCTATTTTTTTTTCATTTTTAAAAACCAAATAAAGTCAAAAGTTAAAAAATAAACTAAAAGAATGCTTATAGTACAATACTTAAATGACTGAGACACTATCCATGGTAGAATTATAAAGGTAACAGACAACCAAATACCATAATTCTCTCTTGATTTTAGTCAGACTCGGTGAAGCTTTAACGTGGCTGTTTCGAGGGGCTGTAACAAACCATTTTGCTGAATATGGATATTTTGGATGAATTTTTCTCCAGAAAAATTAAAGTTGCCATTTTCTTTTTTTCTCCCCGCTGCAAATAGAACACAGGAGATCCTGAAAGGCTTCTATCTGGACTGAAGACAAATCGAGTCATATTTTGGTTAAGAAAACAGCTACTGGCAGTTTCTCCAGCTCGTTTAACACGTTATCATTTCTGTCACTATAGTTGCCTCATCAGAGCAGCTCCTGGGACACGGTTGGGGACAGGGAGGAGGGGGCAGGGAGAGGTGCAGGCTTCTGCTTCTAGCTGGGGAGAATTTGCTTCCTTAAGATGAAAGCTCCACAACAACAATAAAAGTTTAACCACCAGGAGGAAACTATGGTCATATAGAAACACAGTCTCAGAACTTAGATTTATAGTACCACATTAATAACACATTTTAAGGTACCCAAAACATAGTGCATGATGTCATTGGCCCCACTGTTTCCTGAGCTGCTACTACCTGCCAGGCACTCGATAGACATTATTTCATTAGATCCTCAGAACTCTACAAAGCAGTTACTGGGATATTCATTCAAGACAGGAAACCTGAGTCTTCAGGGCAGTGAATAATTTACTCAAGGTCACCCAGGTAGCGAGTCGTATAGCTGGGATTTGAACTAAATGTTCCGTGTCCTAGACTATGCAGGGCAAGACTGGTTTCCTGTGAACAAGTAAGAATTGGTCATTTAGGATAAAAATAGTACAGAACCACAAAGACTATATGAACTCCAAAATATCAGATATGACGCAAACGTGCAATCAATACCTGAGCTGTTCAGAAAGAAAACTGAAAGCAGAAGGCTACTCGGCTGCACAGCCATGGTTCGTCTGATGAGGGCTTTGTATTTGCTGTGTCCTGTCTGGGTCTATTCTCCCAGATTCTCCCAGGGCTAGCACAGGTCTTCTCATTTATTGCCATCTCACATGCCAATCCTTCAGAGATGCCTTCCCTGACACCCTGGCTAAAACAGCTCCTTCTGGCCCCAAGCAATCCCCCTATCGCATTGCTATGTTATTTTCATTATAGCAGTCATCAACATCTAACATTGTTTTGCCTATGTACTTATTTACATGTGTAATATCTCTTGTCCCAGTGGCATGTATGGTCCCTGAGAACAGGGGACTTGTGCCTGAAACATTGTCTGGCAAACACTAGGCCCCCCCTGATAAACATTTGTCAAATTGAGCAAATAAAATATTCTGCAAAGTTACTGAGCCGATTGCATATTGTAGCAGGCTTGGACAAAGGCCAAGTCTTACCATCAATGAGTATAAAATGCTAGAAGGGTAATAAAACAAGTCACAACTGACTTTATTATGAGAAAATCCACCAGTGCCAAACCAGCAGCGTGAATCGAAGAGTTAGGGGTTTCAAAGGCAAAGATCAAAATCATTTTTGATCAAAACCATTTAAGATCAAAAAAAGATCAAAATCTTAAAAGGTTTTATGAAGGCGGTAGCATGGAGTTGGGCTTTCTGAGTTTCAAAAATAGGGAAAGGAGACAGATATTCCAGGAGTTCAATTTGTCAGGGTCATAAGCTCTACACAGGGAAAAGAGAGAACTAGCTATAAGATCAGAATGGTGAGCTGAGGTCATACCACAAAGAATCTTCCCTATCAGGCTGGGAAATTTGAGTCAATGTGATAGGTAATTTGGGAGCAATAAAAAATGTTTAGGCAGGGCTGTTTCTGAATGCTTAATGGGAAGCTAAAAAATATTGTTTACTAGGAACTATGCTGTTAGGTTGAAAGCAAGCAATACTGACAGTCATGCCAGTAAAAGTTACCCTTTATGAAGGGCTTATAAAGTGCTAGACATTTCGTCTGCCATTAATACGCCTTAACTAGTTTGATTCTTACCACAACCCAATGTGATTATCCCAATTTCACACTTAGAAATGGACACCCAGGGAGGTTAATATCACATCATAAATGTGTTCAAGTTTACCAAGCCATGAAGTGGCAAAAGTAGAACTGGAACTTGGACTGAATCCACAGGTCCTGGACTTTAATACACTGCTTCCCTGAAGACAAGTTCAGGGTAAGGCAAGATGAAGCCACAGCGATCTTAGAAAAGGAAAAAGGAAGATTGCATTTACCACGAGTATCATGAGCTAAGCACCAAGGAAACACTTTCACTTAATTCAGCCTTCAGAAGTCTGCCCCGAGACAGCACGGAGACTTGCCAGAAGACAGCAGGATGGAAGGCAGGTGGATTGGTTGGTAGGCTGCTCATTTCTCATAAAAGGATTCCTTTAAGGTAATGCAGTCTGTTGGCCTCTCTGTGCATTTAATCTTGATAACGCCCATCCTAATTGTGGCAAACATATTAAGCTTGTGGAGCAGGTTCGACCTCTATTCTGCAAAAGAGAACTGGCTTCTGTTTGGACAAGCAAAACATTTGTGTGTCCGCAAACGACAAAAAGCTCAGAATGGCAACCCTCTCCACTCTCCTCTCCTATCAAAGTAGATGGGAAGAGTATGATTAAAACAATAGCAGGAAATCTGTTTTAGTGGAACCATGTGATATTGTCATTTTATAGGCCAAAATAGTCAAGTATTGACAATTCCGTATAGTCTTTGTGTTTATGAACAATGGCCCTTCCACCATTATGTTCCTAACTGATCTCCATGGTTCCTTACTATCTAGTAGACCTACTCCAACTTCTCAGTCTGGCTTCCTAGCTGCTCTCACCTACCCAACTTTATTCCCCAAATCCCCACGTAAACCTTAGTCGGGCCAGGCTGATTCTCCTTTCAGCTACTAGTGCTTATCAAATCTTGCATTTTGGGCCGGGCGTGGTGGCTCACGCCTGTAATCCTAGCACTCTGGGAGGCCAAGGTGGGCAGATCGTTCTGAGCTCAGGAGTTCGAGACCAGCCTGAGCAAGAGTGAGACCCCGTCTCTACCAAAAATAGAAAGAAAATTAATTGGACAGCTAAAAATATATATAGAAAAAATTAGCCGGGTACTCGGGAGGCTGAGACAGTAGGATTGCTCGAGCCCAGGAGTTTGAGGTTGCTGTGAGCTAGGCTGACGCCACGGCACTCGCCCCAGGCAAGAAAGTGAGACTCTGTCTCAAAAAAAAAAAAAAAAAAAAAAAATCTTGCATTTTAACAGCACTACAAGAAACAGAGTGGGTAGGATTGGGCTCAGATTGCCCAGCTCACAGAGACGTAGCAGGGCTGCACTTTAGCTCTGTTCTCTTGAGCACACCTGGCACTGTGGTGCGCAGGGAGGAGCATGGGCTCTCGTCCCCAAAGCCTGGTAGTTCTACTTTCAGATCTACTATTTATCACACTCCCTGTGGGACAGAGGTGAGTTAATTACCTCTTCGTGACTCAGCTTTCTCAACTGTAAAATAACAATTATAATGCATTCAGGTCGGGACTGCCGGAAGGATTTATGAAATAAGGTAAATGGAGATTGCCAGGTAACACCTGCTTTGAAAACCCAACCCTTTACCCATGCATTCATTGCAGAAAATCCAACACTGATTCCTGAGGACAACCGTACTTCCTCTGTGCCTATCCTTTGGCCCGCCAGGAAAGGTGGGAAGGAGGAATGGTTTTCTCCAAGCGAGATGGCCCACTAGGCTTCTCCACATTCACAATAAATTATGAACCCATGATCCTGCTTTCAACACGCCTGGCCGTCTTCTGTCAGTGACAGAGCCCCAGCACTCCTGGGGCAGCAGATCAACGAAGGCCCAGCTCAAAACTGATCCTGAGGGCCGGGCGCGGTGGCTCACGCCTGTAATCCCAGCACTCTGGGAGGCCGAGGCGGAGCAAGAGCGAGACCCCATCTCTATTAAAAAATAGAAAGAAATTAGCTGGACAACTAAAAATACATATATATAAAAATTAGCCGGGCATGGTGGCGCATGCCTGTAGTCCCAGCTACTTGGGAGGCTGAGGCCGGAGGATCGCTTGAGCCTAGGAGCTTGAGGTTGCTGTGAGCTAGGCTGACGCCATGGCACTCTAGCCTGGGCAACAGAGTGAGACTTTGTCTCAAAAAAAAAAAAACACAAAAACCCTGATCTTGAGGGTAGATACTGTCAGCATCATCTAATCCCCTGGGTACTGTAAACTCTAGCCTGCTATCAAGTGGGATCACCGCCCCATTAATTTAGCTCCTGGACTGCATCCCTCACCTTCCCTTGCAATGTTGTTGCCTTTGGTCTAGGACCTTGGCTTGTCCTCACTGCCAGAAAAAGCATCTGGCTCTCTCGAACATTAGTTATTCATCACCTTTCTGTTCAGAGCTTTCTTGCCTCCAGAAATCAACTGAACAACACCGCCTCTTAACCTCAGTGAGGTCAGCCCTCACCGTTAACACACACGAGGACATGGCAGTATTCTATTGCTACCAACCACCACGAAAGGAAACTGCTCATACTCTTTTTTTGTCAATCCAGCTATAAGGTCTCAAAGTCCCTGCCTTTTAATGGGGTCTTTCTAAATACCTCATACATAGTGATTTTCCTTCCTTTGTGACTATAATTGCTATATTCCAGCACGTATTTGCTTTGCCGTGTGGCATCCTGCCTGTATTTTGCAGGAACATTTGCCTTCCTGAATGGGTTGATTCAAATAGGTTGAAGTATAATAGTTACAGAGAGTCTGTCTACCAATGGTAGGACGTTGCCTTCTATTTCTTCGTCTTTTCACCTGTCTCTTGGATAGTGGTAGGCATGCTCTGATTATGAAGTAATCACCTGCTGACTCTGAGGTAGTTGGATAACCCGCAAGCAGTTAGGACAGGAGTCAGAAGGAGAAGAACAACAGGATAAGAAAGTCACAAGGATGTGAAGATGCTTAGCTCTTTATTTCATTTAGCCACACCTTTATCTAACGTAAAAGGGGAATTCCTTTAACTGGGACACGTGCACAGTTGAGGTGACAGTGTCCCTAAATGAATTACCCTCATTAACATAGTAAAAAAATCACACCCACCAGTGCCATGACAGTTTACAC
Source organism: Indri indri (assembly GCA_004363605.1). Lineage (NCBI taxonomy): Eukaryota > Metazoa > Chordata > Mammalia > Primates > Indriidae > Indri > Indri indri. The sequence goes on along the minus strand of RJWJ010000025.1, from coordinate 90,294 downwards.
ATGCCATGGCAACTCCCAACAGTTACGCTATAAGGACAGGAAAGGGTTTAGCCTTCAGATACTGGTGGGGGGGGGGGCAGGGAAGGGAGGGTTCTCAGTTGTAGGAACTCTCCACCCTTTCCCCAGAAAATCCATGAATATTCTGTGCCCAGTTTAGCATAGCATTAAGATTTAATATAAACGAACAGACCCTAACCCTGGGGTGACACTGTTCCTTTGAGGATCAGTCCACTCTTTGCTTCTGTCTTAAGGAGTGTACTTTGCTTTCAATATACCTCTCTGCTTTTTCTCCTATCTCGAGTCGGAACTCTTTTCTCTTACTTATGCCCCTGTGCACTTGAATTCCTTCCTGCACAGAGGAAAGGAACCCTCTCCACCTGTGCGGGCAGTAGTCTCCGTGGTATATTTTTGTGGCTTCCATGAAGGGACCACATGAGCAGCTTCCCCAGACCCCAAATTGAGGACCAATCAGCATAATTCGTACTCTATGGATAGGTGAGCCTCTTCAAGACCTTTCATTTGCACTTTCACTTTCTTCTTGCAGTTGATTGTCTCTCCTTTCATTCTTCCTCTTTTGTTTTGGACTAAAGGGCGTAATCTCGCTCAATCCACTGAACATCGGCTCCCCCAATTCAGGGTGGCAGGGGCAAGTCCTCATGCTGTGCAGATCCAAGGGTTGAGTGGACACCAGGTGACACTGGCCTTGGGTGCTGGTGGGAGTTCTCTCCTACACAGAGCAGAAGCCCATAGCTGTTCTCTTTTCCTGTTTGTCACATATCTTATTTGGTAGTTCTGGGACACTAGGGCTGCACAGGTTGGAGTCCCCTGTGAACTTGAGGGGTTAGAGTTCCGACACTGCACCTAGGAGGTTAGACCTCTTATCATTACCAGGTAGTTGGGACACTGCCCTTGAGTGCCCTGAGGTTTTCAGTTTATCGGTTTGGATTTTGTGAAATATTTATTTCAAGTTTCTCCCCCTTGCTGTGTTCGCACATAGGGGTATTGCTTGCTGTCTTTGTCCCCACTACATCTGCTACTATAGAGTTAATATGTAGAGTCTATTAAGCTCTGTTAATTTTCTTTTCTTCCTACTTTGAAGCTGTACATGCTAAGTTATTGGTGTTAAGATAAAACTCACCATCTATAATATCACTAACTCAAGGTTACTCGGTGCACCAGTTCTACTAATAATGTAAACGCTAAAAACTCATTTGAACTGATGGAAAAAGGGTAAAAGAGGCTTTTTAAAAATCAAACTGCCATGGAAGCCGCTTTACCCAAAACTTTCGTCTATAGCTTTCATTACATTACCTACTGGGGCAACAAAAGTTTGGCAATGTGAAAAATTTCTAACTTTGTCAGAATAATTTGGATCCAACCATCTTTTGCAAACTGGTGGGTTTATACTGTTATCTCCATGGCTAGAATTCAGAGGTAAAAACTATTAAGATATTTGTGTGCATGTAAGTATGCATGTTCGAATGTGTTGTATACATGTATTGTTGTATGTTATTTGTACATGGTACCAAATTGGCTTATAAATCAAGATATGCTATTAAGTAAATAAGTCTAAATGTTTTTCAAGTTCATGTGAGTTTAGTAAATTTTTTGAAAATAAGCTAGGTTATTAAAAGAAAAATTATTATTGGTAAAGTAAAAATAAAAATGTCTTCAACTTGTCAACACTGATCTTTGCCTGTGTTTACTAGTCATTTTTATGTTTTTAAGATGTCGGGGTTTCTAGCCTTCTCTTCCCAGTTCCCCCTAGAGTCAGGAAAAGCTGGGTTGAGAGGGCAGGAAAAAAAAAAGATGTCAGGGTTTGATACAAAGTTTGCAAAACTAAACCAGCCAAAAGCCAAGTGATTTGTATTTATGTAATTTTTGATAAGCAAGACTAATTTAATATCGCTGGTTTAATAAAAACAGCTAAGTCTTCTGCATTATCCACAAAAATATTCTTATGTTTAACTTCAAGGTTCTTACTAAGGTGAATATCTAATATTCACAGGCTATAAAATGGTTAACAGAAAAATAACTTAATGATAACTATGGTCTAAGTAAAATGCTAAAATAAATAAATTAGTTAAATATAGCCTGGGTGTAGTGGCTAACACCTGTAATCCTAGCACCTTGGGAGGCCAAGGTGGGAGGATCGCTTGAGGACAGGAGTTTGAGACCAGCCTGGGCAATAGCAAGACCTTATCTCTACAAAAAATAAAAAATTAGCTGGTGTGGTGGTGTGCATCTGTAGTCCCAGCTACTTGGGAGGCTCAGGAAAGAGGACTGCTTGATCCCAGGAGTTCGAGGCTTCAGAAAGCTATGATGACTCCATTGTACCATAGCTGGGACAACAGAGTGAGACCCCGTCTCAAAAAAAAAACATTGTGATATGCTTTAGGAGAAATACAAGGGTTGGGTAAGCTTTGTTAAGGCAAGAGTTTGAGTGCTGCTTGATTGTTGAGTTCAATGTTAATGAAATCAATGTGTCAAATACTATGTGTGATATGCCACATATATATACATATAGGTTTTCATCCATGGTTCCTGGCTCAGAACTCCCATAGCCCTTGTTACTCTTTTGTTATAATGCTGGGGGGCACTTCAGGCCTCAGAAGCAGTCCTCGGAAAACAGAATCTCTCTCTCTCTCTGACCTTCCCCTCTCTTCCTTTCACCAGTCCAAGGCAGGACTCTAAACCTCTACCTCCCCCCAACACCCTTCTGATTGTGGGTCACCTCCATTGACAAGAGGCCAGGCCCCATACTCTGGAGGAAGGAATGCTGCACAGAGAGACCAAGAACCTGAGCAGACAGGCCTCACCATATTGCCCCACTCAGCCTGTATTAGATCAGACCTTTTTTGTCCAATCACGTTTCTGCACAGTTGACAATCACGCCTATCCAGCGAAAGGCCCAAGAGGACTGGGCGTGGAGAGCTTCCTGATGGCTGAACACACAGAGGTTCCTGGAGGGTGGCACGCCCACGGAAGCTCTGTGCCCCTTCTCTTGTTCCGCCTTTTCATCTGTACTCTTTGTAGCATCCTTTATAATAAACCAGTAAACTTCAGTGTTTCCCTCAGTTCTGTGAGCCGCTCTCGCAAATTAATCAAACCCGAAGAGGGGCTCATGGCAGCCCCAGCCTGAAGTCTGTCAGTCAGAGGTTTTCAAGGCCCAGATTTATGATGAGTGTCTGAAGAGCAGGCACTCTTGGCGACGAAGGGCTCAGCCTGTGGGATCCGATGCTATCTCCAGTTAGACAGAATTGAACAGGGGGACACTCAGTTGGTGACTGCCGTAGAAGTGACGCCTTGCTCACGTGGTATGCGGAGACCATCCCGCACCACACTGGGCCACAGAAGTCTTCTGTGTTGATCATTGGGGGTATAAGAGCAGAGTTAAAAGTTTTAGTTTTTCTATTTACACACAAAAGGTGCCTTGAACAGAAGCACACATAAAACAAGGTTATGTATTGACCAGTTGTCAAAAATGTTGTAACCAGAGACAAGAACCTAACCTTGTATGTCCCCTAGGAGCAATGGCTTGGGAGTTGCTAATTCAGTGTTCTCAGCAAGTTTTCAAAACATAACTACTGCAAGTCATGAGACTCGCCTGTCCCTCCGAGGTGTGTGGAGAAGAGATAGATGGTGCGAACCCATCCCAGGGATACGGAATAAACTGTGAAGGAAGAGCCTTCTAGGCTATAACCCATAAGCCATACGGGTCACTTAGTTGAGCAAATACCCTTCTTGAGAGCTGAGTTGGATTAGTTTAAAATAAATGCTTGCAAAAATAAATTAATACCTGCATTAGTCTGAAGTACTTCAAATCCTTACTGATTTTGTTTTTCTGTAGACTCTGCAAAGAGCTTTGGAGTCTTGTTATGATGAAATGATGGTTGTATATCCCCTGGAATATGGGGACTTCTCATTTGAGTCTTATGCAGGGGAAACACGTGAAAACCAACAACACTCCCCAGACCTCCCAAACCTGCTTTTCCTCAAGTCCTAAGAACAGGAGGAAAAACAGAATTTAAAGCCACAATGACTTGCCACATACACGTGTGGCTTCTCACATGCTTACGCTCCAGTGACATCTTCCAGTCTGTCCTGTACTGAGTGAACCTTCAGGTTTGTGTAAGAAAGACAAAAGGGGGCCGGGCGCGGTGGCTCACGCCTGTAATCCTAGCACTCTGGGAGGCCGAGGCAGGCGGATTGTTTGAGCTCAGGAGTTCAAAACCAGCCTGAGCAAGAGCGAGACCCCGTCTCTACTAAAAATAGAAAGAAATTAATCGGACAACTAAAAATATATAGAAAAAATTAGCCGGGCATGGTGGTGCATGCCTGTAGTCACAGCTACTTGGGAGGCTGAGGCAGGAGGATCGCTTGAGCCCAGGAGTTGGAGGTTGCTGTGAGCTAGGCTGATGGATGCCACGGCACTCTAGCCCGGGCAACACAGTGAGACTCTGTCTCAAAAAAAAAAAAGACAGACAAAAGGCCCATCATGTATTGTATACTACCATATCCATAAAGAATTTTATCTGCTTATTTGTGTATTCAAACAGCACCCCTGACCTGCTTCTCCGCCCAGACAGAACAAATTGCTGGGTGTGACTTGGTCAAGCGTGAGAAGAAACAAGAGACATGTGAACTCAGGCTATCATGGCACAGGAGTAGACGGGAATAGGAAGCAGGCTGGATGTGATCCCATACCAGTGTGTTCTCTCAGTGCTCGTCCCAGGATGGCAGGAACTGTTCCCATTTCTGTCTGTGGCCCTGGTGTCACCCACAACCAGCTATTCCCTTGTCAGAAGGCACCCAGGTCTGATAACATTTCAAAAGACTCCATACCATCATCTAAAACTTTATCCCACCTGATGAGAATGGTTACTTTACCTGATTTCTAGATCTGCGTAAAGCATCTTAATGTCATTCACCCTGTTACTAAACAGTCCATGTCACTCAGCCTGTGGTTGCATTCTGCCAAAACTTCCTCACCTGTAAAAAACTCCTTGATCGACTGGTTGGTCCTTCTGTTAGATGCTCCAGCAAAAAAATCAGGTAAAATAGGATTACCTTCAATGTAAGTTTTTTTAAAAATTTAAAATATCAGGATGTAGAGCCATTCGGCCACTTTAAACATATATTTTCATAATAATGAATGCTTTTACTTTTGCACATGAATTTTAAAAAGGACCAGACGATATCTGTTTTTATCTGTGGCCCTCCTGAATCATATTGGACTCACTAAATTTTATATCAACCTTAGGTTACTGGATGCACTAAGCTTGACATTCCTACAGTAGCAACACATATTCACCAGAATGAATTTGCTTTTCCTGTAGTAGACCTGTCAGTCACAGATGCAAAATCCACAGGTAGAATACATATGAAGCATAGAAAACTGTCATACAAGGAGCGGGGGGAGGGAAAAAAAAGAAAAAAGAAAACTACCACCATAATCTTTACCTACATTTTTACTCTTGCTCCAAAGTTGGCCCGTCTAGATTTAGATGCGTCTAAACTCACCCAGAGAATTTAACGCAGTGAATGAACAATCTAGTTATTCTGAGCAAAATTAACTCCTAGGATACTTGTTACATATTAACCAATCACTCCTTTCTCTTCTTAAGGTGATTTTATGGGCTACATAAGTTAAGACTGTATAAATCCATGTATAATTTCTGCTTACACTATAAATAAAATTTATAATTAAAAAAATGAAAAAAGGCAAAGCAAATCAATGTTGGGCTCATACACAATCGAGGTATAAAAGCATAATGTTCTCACCTACAAAATCGGGATGAAGGCCAGGCGCGGTGGCTCCCACCTGTAATCCTAGCACTCTGGGAGGCCGAGGCGGGTGGATTGTTTGAGCTCAGGAGTTCGAAACCAGCCTGAGCAAGAGTGAGACCCTGTCTCTACTAAAAAATAGAAAGAAATTAATCGGACAACTAAAAATATATAGAAAAAATTAGCCGGGCATGGTGGCACGTGCCTGTAGTCCCAGCTACTCGGGAGGCTGAGGCAGGAGGATTGCTTGAGCCCAGGAATTTGAGGTTGCTGTGAGCTAGGATGACGCCACGGCATTCTAGCCCGGGCAACAGAGTGAGACTCTGTCTCAAAAAACAAACAAACAAACAAAAAAATCAGGATGAAAATCCCTACTTCACAAGGTTGCAACAAGGAGAGACTGTGAGCTATTGTGAAGGTACTGCATAAAATTTTAAATATAGTAACACACTTAACATTGATGATAATAACGTAACTAAAACATCTATGGCGTTAGTGAATGGTTTACACATATTAACTCATTTAATCAATGCAACAACTCTATCAGATTGATATTATTATTCTCATTTTATAGATGAGGACACTAAGGTTCATACAAGACATGTGACCTCCACAAGGTTACAGAGCTGGGCAAGGATCAGAATTCAGGCAGTCTCGCCCTGGAGTCACACTACAACCATCATCCCTCTGTATGACGTTCCAGACACGTGATAGGAGCCTATGACCCAACAGAGACAATAACAGCGAATAGTCTTAATTTGCGCCTTGCTTTGCAAGGTGAAGTGACATCCGCAGTGGGGTCAGGTACGGAGGAGCTGAAGATGAATGGCTTTGTCAGGGCTGAGTCAAGTCTTAGGGTCTCATATCATGTCGTATGTAAAATTATTCTTTCTTAATCACTTGTACTTTGTTTAGGCATTATTCTTTCCACTTCCATGAGTAAATTAGTATTCACAGCTTTATCGTTAGAGATTAAAGAGTAAAGGTTGGGCAAAGCAATCCCAGCCCTCTCTGCCAGTGAATGGTGTCACCCAGGCCTGACCGATAAGAAGATGTCACAAATAAGAGCAAACCTAGCTGGGTGCGGTGGCTCACCTCCGCAGTCGCAGTGACTCAGGAGGCTGAGGCAGGAGGATTGCTTGAGCCCAGCTATGACTGCCCCGCTGTACGGTACTTTGGCCTTGCAAATGAACAGTACCCTGTCTCTTAAAAGAAAAAAAAAAAAAAAAAGCAAATCCTTCTATAAACTTACTAAGATCAAGTTTGCTTGGAGGCTCCTCCTTGATAAGGAAGAGAACTTTAAAAAAAAAAAAAGAAAAAAAAGACATACGTACAGCTCCACAATTCTAGGTCTCCGGATACCTGTAATTTAACTGATGAAACAAACAAACAAACAAAAAATATATATATATGTAAACTTCAGAAAACAGGGTAACAATATTAAATCACTGAACCCAGCTGAATTCACGACAAAACAGAAGTATTGCTTTTCATTTTCACATGAAAAAATACAATTTAAGCTAGCTATTGAAGACAGCTGACAAGCTATTAACGGTATGGCCTAAAATCAATGAAAACATAATTTATAGGGCTACTTTGGAAAAGTGCTACATTCCAAATGCCCTATATATTGCACAGAAACAAGACATATGGAGCTATTATAACTACCGAAGGAAAATGGTTTAAATCTATTACAGCACATCTATATATGATAAAAAAAAAAAAAGGGCCTATATTCTTCCCACTGAGTGAAATTTAATCGTGAAGGGGGCATCCAGTTGTACCCAATTCTTGTTATTTTCTGCACTCCATTGCGAGAGGGTGCAGCGGGCATAGTTTCACCAGCTTCTGAGTCCCTGCTGCTTGTCCCTCCAGTGTTGCTGGGAAAAAAGAAAGCCCTGGACACCAAATGCTTCATGGGGAAGAAACTTTCCCCACGACATGTTAGTCACATGACAGACTCAGATCTCCAAGGCCCAGCTTCCCACCCCTTACCCATAGTGCAATTCTCAAAATCATGGCAGAGTCTTTTCTTTTAGTTTGTTCCATGTGGTTTTCCACTGTGGGTATATTTCGTCCATGTAATGCAAATTAAAAAAAAAAAAAACTCAGGTTTGCCTGAATCATCCAGATGAAATAACACCCACGATCTAAGTCCCAGACAGCAGTTACAGTATGTCGATCTCTTCTCACCGTACCAGGAGAACTAAAGGTTAGAATCAACATTTGCTGGATTTAAAAAGAACAAGCCCAATTGTTAAGACTGATTTTTAAATTACCAAATATTCACATTAGATAGCATTAAAATTGAAGTTTATTTTCAAAATAAATTCAAATATTTACTAATGTGAAAATTCTTGTTTTAATGGTTTAAAAAGCCAAATAGACAACTATATAGCCCTTGCTGTCCTCTTCACTGGAAGAAACTACATCTACGTATTCAGACATGGCTCTGGTCAGATCATTTTAAGCTTAGTAAATAGTCATTTTGCTATCAGACAGACATAAACATGTGGCTGTAGAACTTGAAACTATGTATAAATTTCTTATGCTGTGTTTTGGGGTGCTTAATTTCAAAAATTTTTTAAAAATAAATTTCTATAACACAAAGCTTTCTTAAAAAAAAAAAATACCTGCAAGGAGAGAAATGTGCCTTTTCTTCTGATATTACAGAAGAAAATCACAAATGCTTAACAGATTGAGTAAATTTACTTCAAGAAAAATTATCTCCAAGAAACAGTATTTTAACAATAATACTTTTAGAAAAATCGAGTTTAACACACCTAAAACATCAATTATGGTAATTTAGTTAGCATATCAATTATCAGTATTTAACTATGCTAATATTAACATTCCTTAATATTTATTATTCTCTTTTTTGCTGCTCTAGGGTATTTCTAATTATTATTATTTTTTGGTTTTTTGAGAGAGAGAGAGTCTCGTGCTCTCACCCAGGGTGGGGCGCAGTGGCACGATCGTAGCTCACTATAACCTCAAACTCCTAGGCTCAAGGGATCCTCCGACCTCTGCCTCTCCAGCTTCCCAAGTAGCGAGGGCTACAGGCACATGGCACCATGCCTGGCTAAATTTTTTTATTTTTGTAGAGGTGAGGTTTTGATGTGTTGCCCAGGCTGTGGTCGCCAACTCTGGCCTCAAGCCATCCTTCCACCTCAGCCTCCCAAAGCGCCAGGATCACTGGGGTGAGCCACCATGCCCCGCCCCTTCTCTAGGATATTTCTTATTTATCCTTTGTCTTCTTGCATCCAGAAATGATACTTATTTAAGTTGTCTATAACTTAAGAATAGAATTTTGTCTAAATTTAGAGAAAGGATAGAATCAAAAGATCATCACTGACTCATTTGCAGAGATTTTTCTTTTAAATGTGTACCATCTTTTTTTTTTTAGAGACGGGTGCGGCGGGGATGTCACTGTGTTGCTCAGGCTGGACTTGAACTCCTGGACTCAAGGACTGCTCCCACCTCAACATCCCAAGTAGCTGGGGCTACTTGAACCATTCTCCTCTGACCTCTAATGACAGAGACAACGCATAATAAAAGATTGGTATAAAGGGGCAGGTCTTCCTAGATCTAGGGTAACTCCCTGGCTTCTGATGAACTTGGTCAACTACAGGGTAATTAAAATGTAAAAAAACAAAACAAAAAACCTACTTTCTGTGTACTCAAAGGCAATCTCTCTCTCCTCTCCAAGAGGATGTCCAGAAGAAGCAGAGTCCAAAGCAATGCCCAGGACCAGTAAGATCTGCTCCATAGAGTGTCCCTGTGAAAAGCCCTGTCACGTTGCTCCCAACCAGACCCTGGGGCTTCCTACCACATCAGACACGCCAGGTTCTCCGGATGCTCAGAGCCTGGCCTCTGGACTAGATGGACTGGCCTTCATTTCAGAGAGTAACGAAACCCTTCTAGCTCCTCCAAACCAGACACAGTCTCCCAGGATTCTGCAGTACTAGACACATTTGTTAACAACGTATTCCAGTCTGTGTGGCATCTGTTTCCAGGTGCCACAAGGTCCCTGAGCCAATTACTCTATTCATTTTTTCCACTCTAGGGACAGGTTTATGTTCAATCTTTTATCTCTATTAGATTAGATGACTATTGCCCACAGGGAACTTTGCCCCATTAGATGCATTCCTGAGCCTATACATAAAAGTTGCAATGCCAGAGTTAAATTAATGTCTTTTATTACCCTCCCTTTAAAAAGTATGACCTTTTCCCTTCCACGGACGTAGCAAGATACCTAGATTAAAGAGATTAAAAGAAGAAAGAAAAAAAAACAAAAAAATGAAAAAAAAGTATGACCTTTTCCCTTCCACGGACGTGGCAAGATACCTAGATTAAAGAGACTAAAAGAAGAAAGAAAAAAAAAACAAAAAAATGAAAAAAAAGTATGACCTTTTCCCACTAAAAAATAATCAAACTGTATAACTTATTATTGGAGAAAGAGAAAGGTTTACTATGACATCAACACTGTGGCTTTTTCTACCTTGATCTGAGAAAGCATATTTATTTGGAGTTAGAATGTGCAGCCCAAGGTCCTCGCAAACAGCGTTTACATGTAACTGTATTGCTTAATGTTTATTTTAAAATGCATAAGTATTTTTTAAGGTTACCTGAAGCCAGATATTGTACATACCTTTATAAAATGAGACTTATCTTTAAACAGTAAGTACACTATAGTTAATGCAAAAAAATGGAAAAATAAGACCACATGCATAATCACAGCACCCACACATCCCCAGGATGTTAGTATAAACAGATTATAGTAAACTGGAACAGCAGACGGAAAAATAATGACCATGGTTTTACCACCTTTACACAACTACTTTTTACCGTTTTGATATTATTTTCTTCCGGTTTTCCCCCCCAACAACTGGCGTGAATTCACTAAGAATTAGTCATGTTAAATTAATGTTTTTTCCTGTTAAAAATAAGATTAAAGAGAATAAAGCAAGTATTTTTAAAACACCGACTCATTTAAGGAAATAGAAAGATGTACAGGATAATACACTGAGATACGTTTACAAGTGAATGAACAGCCTTGGCTACCCGTGCACGCACGCATTCAGCCGTCCAACGTATGCTGAATGTCACTACATGCCAAACTCCACGGTACTGATTTTGGACAAAATACTTATCCATTTAAGAACGAGTGCCAGCAAACCACAAAAAAGGAACAATGGCTTTGGAATTCAAATTTGACTAAGTAGGTGAAGGATGAGGGTGGCTTCAAACGGTAACATGAGGAAGGGAATTTGGAGCCACATTTGGGATGGCCTTTCGAGCCACTCAGAACAATCTGGATTTGTCCATAGACCATGGGAAACTGCGGAAGGTTTTCAACCAACCACAGGAGTGACATGATCAGAACACGTCATACTTAGACGACAAATGGGAGGCAGGAAAGCGGTCTAGGAGACTGAAGTAGTGGTGGAGGCCTGCAGGCAGCTACTAGGAAGCAGAAGAACCGAGAGAAACGCAAGTGAGAGCCACACCCCATGGGACTTGGTTGTGAACCGCAGGCCGGAAAGGAAGGGGGCGAGTACCTCAGCTTGGGTGCTGAGTTATGTTTCTGTCCTGGTCCCAGGTAGATGACAAGGTAAGACCAGGTGAGCTGAGAAAGGAGGTTAGCTTGGGAAATGAGTGGCTTGAGAAGACAGACCCGAAGAATGTAGGATGCAATTGGGGTCACACAGAGCAGGGCTGCTCCCCGAGGCAAGTGGGAAGACTGCACAGTAACACCTGCCTGGGTCCCTCCACACACCTGCAAGATGTGACTCTTGGAGCTGAAGCCGGTGCGTGTGTATTCTTGGGAAAACAAACTCTCCAGGTGAGTCTGACCCAAATACCTGGTTAAGGTTCACGGACACAGAGTATGTCCCTCAAACATTGTTTTACCTCATCCTCCACTCTTGCCAGTGGGAGAAGAGAATTCGGTAATTACGAAGAACTGGAGAAGAACCAAGTAGTAACCAAGTGATACGATCAGGTACAGTATCAGCAATCACAACATGCAGGTTCAAAAAAGTTATTTTTTGCAAATATGAATGCAAGAACAGTAATTAAAAACCAACTACCGGCTGTGCATGATGGCTCACACCTGTAATCCGAGCACTTTGGGAGGCTGGCGCAGGGGGATGGCTGGAGCCCAGGAGTTTGAGGCTGCTGTGAGCTATGATGACACCACTGCCCAGGTGACAGAGAGAAACCTTGTCTCAAAAAAATAAAAATAATAAAAAATAAAAAACCCAACTACAACATGACAACCCTAGTGTTCCCTGATAACTATGTCCTTAAATTCTCCAGAATGTCATGTACAGTATGAGCTTTGCGATGCTCCAAAGCGCTGTGTGGCAGCCTTTTTAGCAGAGTATGTCATTAGAACCCCACCCCCACCACCCCCCAGAGCAAGTCTCCAGTACAGACTTGCTCATGTGAAGGTACAAGGGCCAGATTTTAGTGAGCTTTAATAAATCTTAGCAGTTTTCAACTAGGCAATATACTCAATTGTTCAAACCAAAAGGTCTAATTTTATTTTTCAGATGCATCTAGGTGGATTACCAGTGAACTGCGAATAAAATTTGAGAAATGGCTTAGAAAAGAAGGCCTAGAGAGGACATATAAGACAGTCATGCAGAAGTGGAAATAAAATACAGCTACAGCCAGCAGGCCGAGGTGGGAGGATCGCTCGAGGTCAGGAGTTCGAAACCAGCCCGAGCAAGAGTGAGACCCCGTCTCTACTAAAAATAGAAAAATTAGCCAGGCATGGTGGCGCATGCCTGTAGTCCCAGCTACTCAGGAGGCTGAGGCAGGAGGATCACTTGAGCCCAGGAGTTTGAGGTTGCAGTGAGCTAGGCTGACACCACTGCACTCTAGACCGGGCAACATAGCAAGACTCTGTCTCAAAAAAAAAATACAGCCAGAGTCAGAACTCAGACTAAATGGAGGATGATGTGGGATGTACCTTTCAGGTCAATGTCTAGAATTAAGTTTAATGGGAGGGATGGAACCTTCAGATCAATGTGTAGAAGAACCTTCAGACGACCAGCACCCCAAGTGGAATGGACTGATAGGTACCTACTAAAGCAGTCCTCAGTTTCCGGGTACGGATGACCTGGCTGAGCGTGAGGAATAGCTTCACCAGGTAGGAAGCCGTTCCTAGTGACCGCCAAAACACGCAGAGATGCTATGGTCTGTGACCTCCTCTGCAGTCAAGAAAACTTCTTTTAAGACACATCTTGATAGCCCACCCCTCTCCCTCCTGAACAACATAAAGATGGACAGTGATGAGAGGCAGCGTGATAATCTTCGTATCTTTCCCTTCTCGTCACTCTCTGCCCTCCGATTCCGATTCAGAACAACGAGGAGCAGTAGGGGTCAGTGCCGCCGATTATTTTAAATGGAAGTGGAATGATTTTTAAAACTACCGAATGAATAAAACCATGGATGAGAACGTTATGTGATTTCAGATTTGTCGTGTATGATTCAACCAAGCAGATAAACCTATCTTACTCTGTCATGAAATATTTACTATAATTAACCCATCCCCACCTTCATTCATTTTATAGCTATTTATTCTACCTCTATTAAATTTTAATGCATTTCAAATTTATTTTTCATCAAATTGATGATAAAACATTTTAAATGTGAAGCAACACAGTTTTTAAAACTGCTTTTAGAGGGATGTGAGCAAAAAGTTTGAAAACTACTCCTTTATTGTAGAAAACTTCACAAAACCACGTATTTCTTCCGGTTAAGTCACACGATGTTCTTTGACCTCTTAGTCATCTCTTAACTTTTATAGTCAGTCCCAACTGTTGCAGTCCTTCGTGGGGACATTTTTCACAGGGCGTAAAGTTTCTACCTCCTCACAAGAGTTACCACCTACCAGACAGTAAGCAGCAAAAGCACGTAACATAACTGCTCTGACAAACAGACGCTTCTGAAATTCGATGTCAGCGAAATAAAACTGTTTTGTTTCCCAGGCCTTTGGGGTCATTCTCCAATCAAACCTTCAAGTGTCAAAACCACAAATTCCAAACATCTACAACACTAGGTCTGAAAAGGGTCTCGCTCTGCATTTGTCAAGGGCCTAGTGGGACAGTCCACTTACGACTTCAGTACTGTTGGCTCTGTACTGTTGGCTCGGCTGGTGATGACACAAAGCCAACGGTGACACAAAGCCAACGGCAGGGCAGGCCGCGCCGTGCTCCCCGCGCTGTGCAAGCTGCCCACTGCGTGGCCGGGTCCGGAGCCCCTGGGGGGACCGAATGAGCAGATGGAAGATGCCCCCCAGCCCCGCTCCCTGTCTCAAGAATGAGAGAACTAAGAACCTTAAAGAAAAAAACTGTGTTTAAAAGGTTCCTCTACCACAGGCTTGTGACAATTCAGTCGTACGTACAGCCAGGCCTCCGCCATTGAAATAAAAGGATCTTTGAACAGTGGCCGAAGACTTACTGGAAGCATAAACTTTCGAGTTCACAACTCCAGAATGTTCAGCCGCCACCATCTCACTGATTGACAGAGTAATTTTATCTTTAGTGTGTCTAGTGTATCTAACATACGGAGCATACACTTTTGTAGAATAAATTATTAAGGGAGATAACCTCAGGTGTTTTGTAGAAAATAAATTAGTAATCAGTGCCGGCCGCCTGTACGTCACACTGTGTCACATGTGACGGAAGGTAAAGCAGAGCGTCTGAAAATGTTCCCGAATGTTCGCAATACAGCTGGGTCCCCACGATTCCCACTAAACCGCATTTCTATTAACGATGTTTCTCCTGCCAGGATCTCTCGAAGCACATCACGGGTCTGAGGGCCGAGTTGACGTCTTAGTAGCTCCCTCGTCAGCGGCTCCTGCATGATGTGGCTCTTTATGTCCTGTTCGAAGGCGAGATTCTGTGGCCCTCTGGGGTTTCCTCAGGGATTCATTATTCCAGCCAGCCTCCCTTTTCCCCTCCTGATCCGTTGCTCTCGCTGGCTATGGCGCAGACGACAACAGTGATACGATAAAACTGTATGTGCTGGGTACTCTTTTAGGGCTTAATGTGCGATAACTCATTTAAGCTTCATAACCTACTCAGGTAGATGGGTAGAGTTCATCATCGTTATCTTCATCATCCCCGAAACTGTTGTATCATCTTTTCCCAGTTTGGAGATGAGGGACCTGAAGTAGAGAGAAGCTCATGAACCTGCCCGAAGATCAGGCAGCTGCCACTGGTGGAGCCAGGCCCTGAATCCAGCCACACTGGCTCTACACTACACTACAGTGCCACAGTGAGCACTCACCACCACACCTGGGAGAACCTGAAAATTAATAGGTAAGTCCAAGCACTAACAGGAAATCAAAGAAACTAATCCCTCTCTACCCGTATTACTGGATGGATCCAACAGACAGAGCCCCGTCTCATCTTCTCTTCTCCCTCCCCTCCTCCTAAGACTGTTGACCAGTTGCTAGATTTGCTCCCAACTACAGGAAGTACATTAGAGGCCACAGAAGTCACCCTGGAGGTTATTTGCCCTCGTCATGCTGGACAAATGGCTAATATTCTTAATATTTCCCAAGTGGAAGCAAATAAGCTAATTAGCAAAGGACAGGTGCAGATAATTCATAAGAGTGAATAAAAAATACAAGGAAAATTTTTGAATTTCTCTAGAATTCAAATAATAAATATAAATTAAGACAATAGGGCTAGGCCCGGTAACTCAATCCTGTAATCCTATCACTTTGGGAAGGTGTGGTAGGAAGATCGCTTGAGGCCAGGAGTTTGAGACCGGCCTGAGCTAGAGCAAGACTCCTGCCCTTCGAAAGATACAAAAACTAGCCGGGGGTGGTGGTCCACGCCTATATTCTGGCTACTTGGGAGGCTGAGGTGGGAGGATGGTTTCAGCCCAGGATTTCCAACCTCAGAGACAGAGCAAGAGATCCTGTCTCTATAAAATAATAAATTAAATAAATAAATAAGCGTCAGGTGTCCAGTGTAGTCCCTGGCACATAACAGAGAACTCCGTTGTTGTTATGTACTGAATGATCTGAAGCACATTTTAAAAACTTGGAAACAAGGATGAATGTGGCAAGACATTAACAGTGGTTGCTTCTGGATACAAATTAATGGTGTTTTTCCCCCTGCATCTTTATTTTTTCATGTTTTCATTTCTTTCTCCTAGAATAAATACCTTACTTTAGAATCTGGAAAAGCATTTAAAACTAATAAAGGCAAACAAAAGGTACTCTTCGATTCTTCACATCATAGGACCAGACCTCCAAAATAGGGATATTCCCAACCCACACATTTTTGTTTTACTATCAACAGTGGGTGGCTGTTCACAAGGAGCTACAGAAACCTGCCAGGGGAACGCCTGGCTGCAGACAGCACCTGGTGGAAACAAACTCCCAGAGTCTAGAACCAAACTGAGTGTAGGAGGTTAATATCACAGAGGAGCAGACAGAATTTCATAGGCTAAAGCTTTATAAGAAATGTTCCAAATCTGTGTGTCACGGTTTGTTTCAGATGAGATCGTGAATATTTTACGACAGCAATATCATTAAAAGTGTCGTGGCTTGCTGCAATCATAAAAATGTTGCTAGATACTAAACAAGTGATATTCAGAAAACAATCATTCTTAATGATTGAAGTATTTATACAGTTCAATGTTCGTTACATCCAGTAAAGCTAATGGGGCTTTTTGAAGTTAGTCTGGTCGTAAGTGTTCAGGATCCAATTAGTGAAAAATGTAAGACAAGAGATACTTGCAAAATCATTGACCAGGACCACAGATACCTTATGCGTTTTCAGCACAGCCAAGTTTTCAAGTGCATTGTTTTACTGGTAGAATATTTATTAATATTCAAATAAGGGCAGGTGTTGGCTCATGCTTATAATCCCAACACTTTGGGAGGCCCAGGAAGGAGGATCACTTGAGGCCAGGATTTAGAGTTTGAGACCAGCTCCGGCAACATATGTCTCTACAATAAATAAAAAAATTAGCCACACACGGTGGCACTTGCCTGTAGTCCCACTACTCTGGAGACTGAGGCAGAAGGATCTCTTGAGCCCAGAAGCTTGAGGCTATCATGAGCTATGATCCCACCACTGTATTCCCACCTGGGTGACAGAGCAAGACCAAATTCAAATAAGAGGATGATTGGGGCCTGAGTGACACGTCCCCCATCCAAGACTTAGTCAAGCCTGGAGCCCAATTCTCCTCTTCTTGTCCCTGCATGCCAGTCCCAACTCGTCTAACCACAATGTGCTTGAGTTTTCTATTGCTCAAAAGAGGATACAAGGGGTGGTTATGAGGATTTAACAGTTAACATGTGTAGAACATTTTAAAAGAATAACTGCAATCGGTAACTCTGTACGTATCAACTAGCAGTATCATTGCTCCAGAATGAAGAAAATCTACCTTACCTTCTAAGATCTTTAAGTCTGTACCAAAAAATTATGTAATTGAGAGGAAACTGTAGAACGTCATGTTTAGGATACTGTTTTCTTGTAAAATACCTTTTATTGACCTTCCTACCCTCTTATTATGAGGCTAACCACTGCTAGCCCAGCTCTTAAATATTTAAGGCACCCACAGACTTCAATAGAAGTCTCATTTTTTTAAAAAAAATTTCAGGAGTAAAGCTTTTTATCAGGCCTTTTTTTCCATTAAGCTTCCAAAACAAGACCCTGAAATTCTCAACTGCAAAGCATTCACCTGCCTGAACTCATTTCGCCTGTAATAGTCAAGTACTCCAGTTGGGGTCCAGCAACTTAAAACCTTTTACATTGCATTTAACATGACCCTTATGAATAGATGGAGCTAAACAGCTGGGCCTAAAACACAGCAAAACATGAGGATTTTGGCTATTACTGACCATATCGTTTGTCTGTCTGTTTTGAGACAGGGTTTTGTTTTGAGACAAGGTCTCGCTTTGTCACCCAGACTGGAGTGCAGTGGCACGATCATAGTTCACTGCACCCTCTAACTCTTAGACGCAAGCAATCCTTCCACCTCAGCCTTCCAAAGTGCTGGGACTACGTGCATGAGCCACCCCACCTGGCCAAAAGTCACTTTTAACATGTTTATCTGTAAGTGCATGTACACATACTACGTGTACATATACTCTTCTAGGTAAATGCGTGTACTCTCCTAACCAAGATAAATGGTAAACACACATTTCATTGATCTTTTGAGCCTTCAGAGAATGATCTTGTGCTGTCCACTAAGAGGTAAGAAATAGTCAATTCAGAAATTCAGCATCAAAACTCAAAAGGGGCCAGGGGCGGTGGCTCACGCCTAGTCATCCTAGCAGCCTGTAATCCATGATTCTGGTATGTGTTTGGGTAGGGGTCTCCCTCCTCAAAATATTTTACATCAACGATATTCTTCTTATCATATTGCAATTAGGAACTCTTCTATAAAAGCTCTGAAAAGAAAAAAACAAAAAACAAAAAACTAAAACCCTGAAGGTAATGGAAGTATTAATATTAGGAAACTGTAAGTGATTGTCTATCCAGAAAAATTCCTTCCAGTCAGCACGCTTAATTTATCTCAGCAAATTTCATCTAATTTATCTCAGCAAAATAAGTGTAAATATTTTTCTCATATATTGTTTTGTACAAAGCAAAGCCTTAAAGTTACATTCCAAAAAATTCAGAGTTGAGTGACTGACTAAAAAGTCAGTTTCCTAAAAGTACTTGTCATTTGGCTGGGTGCGGTGGCTCACACCTGTAATCCTAGCACCCTGGGAGGCTGAGGGGGTAGGATTGCTTGAGGTCAGGAGTTCGAGACCAGCCTGAGCAAGAGCAAGACCCCGTCTCTACTAAAATTAGAAAAATTAGCCAGGCGTGGTGGCGCATGCCTGTAGTCCCAGCTCAGGAGGCTGAGGCAGGAGGATCGCTTGAGCCCAGGGGTTTGAGGTTGCTGTGAGCTAGGCTAACGCCCCAGCACTCCAGCCTGGGCAACAGAGCAAGACTCTGTCTCAAACAACAAAAAAAAAGCACTTGTCATTCCAGTAGACTAGGAATAAAGAACCTTAAAACTAAAAACCATGAATGCTCAATATAGAAATGAGTCATGATAAATACAGAAGCTTAAACTTAGATGACTTACACCGTCCTCTGCTTTGGGTTGACTCTTGCACAACCAATTTAAAATTTAAAATTACAAATTCTTTACTCTCAGCAATACTTTTAAAGAGAGGACTAGTTCATTTCTAAAATAAATTATTGGAGGTGAAATATAATTAGAGATGCTGTTTTTTAAACATTCTCTGAAATCTGAATAACTGCCAACATTCGTAGCTGCCCGTATACACGTACCATCAGAATAAAGGAATGACGTTACGAGCCTTAACATTACATTAAAGCCATGTTATAGATTAACTCAGATCTCCTATGATTATCAATGAAATAACATACGTGGCATGGGTAACTTTTCTACATAAATACCTGAGCTCTCCTAACAAAGGTAAATGCAAAGTAAATCATGGGAGCAGGTGGGTTCGAATATAGGGACTAGGACAGGCAGGAAGCAAAGACAGAGCAGAGGCAGACTTGGTCGGCTGATGCCTGGCTCCTATCGCCAGAGGACAGTTCAGCTCACCTGTGTCCACACATGAACAATTAATTAAGTCCAGGTGATGTCTGGATAACTCATTTCAGAAAATACTTGGACCTGAAATATTCCAGATCGCTGAAGCAAAGATGAATTCTCGAATTGCCAGAATCGTGACACACACTTCATTCTCCTTTGTTGGCTAAAAACTAAATCGTTGTTTTATGCCCTCCTAAGTATTTCTAAGTCTCCATTCACCTCATAGCTTTTCCACTATCTAAGCTGAAAGATTCTTCCTTCAAGAAGGTATGTAAAGACATGCAGTGGTTGACTTTGTAGTTAAATTCCAATGCTATATCCTGACACTTTTAGAATCATTATCATCAAACATGAAAGCAACAGGTAATCTTCTGGAGACCCCAAGATTTAACTTCCAATTTAACAAAAGCCCTTTCGTAAAAATTTTATCACCGTATACTATTTATAACTAATGCAAATGTATAGATGGATAATATAATCATAAAGTGATTTGCATTAAGCTGGCTTTCATCCTTGGGAATCCTAAACAAACAAGGATTGCATGAATATTTATCATTTCTTAAAAGATACATGAAAGTTCAAAGTTCTAGCACAACTTTTCATTATTTTCTAGGAGCAAAACAGATCACATTTTTCTTCTGTACACATTTTCTCACCCTTCTCACTCTTAACCTAATGCATATTACAGCTGTATCCCAGTGCTTTCTGAGGTTATTGGATGACATGTTAAGTCTCTCGCATTTAGGATTTTTCAATCCTAAAGTTAATATGCACTGTGATTCTCCAAAATAAATAGCAAACAACATGAGTAAAATACAGACACAGTGTTTTCCTAGACAGCTGACCAAATTTGTATGTGCAGTAATGTTAATGATCAAATGAAACTCCAGCCTACTGTGTTCCATGGACACAGACTACACTATCCTCCAGCCATTTTTCTTACAAATGCACCCAGAAGGTCACAAGAAGATTTCATGGAGCAATTCAAAGCAATCTTCACTAGGGGAAAAACAACAGCTGAATACTATGTCTGCATTTGAAAAGTTTCCTTAACATTATACTGCTATATTTTAAGAAAAATGCTAATAGAGGTTTATAAAGCTCTTTTATGTTCTTTGATCCTGAAATTGTACACTGTGTTACTTTCCAAACCTCACATATAAGAAACAACATATAGGGGTACAATTCCTTTTTAAAGTCTTCCACTCCATGTTTTTCCCCTTTGGTAAAAAACAAATTTGTGAGTAAAAAGATTTCCTCTGCTGGACAGTATTTAATTCTAAAAATTCCTACACTATCTTATAGACTCTAAAATACAGAATGCAAAATACAAAAACAATAAAATCCTTTTATAACTGTCACTGCAGGGAGAGAGGGGGAGAAAGTTAGAAAAATATACAAAGCATTGAAAGGCTGGAGATGGGGAGTATGCCAGGAGAGGGGGGAGGGTTTCACGAGGTCCTGGGCAAGCCCTTTGCAGACGTCACCTCACATACAGAATGTTGCAGCAGTCAGCACAGGCCTCCCGCCTTCCTATTGGTGAGCACCGTGTCAGCCGACATCAGAAGATAATCATCATTGGCCCGACAGCTACAACTGGAGCAACCAGCATCCAGCGCTGCGAGCACAGACCTGGCAGCGGCTGACAGAGGCAGCCAGAGCCCTGCTTCGCTTCCCACTCGAGGGATTTCATGTCACCTTACCAACCACTAGGTGCTTTTGCTCCTTACTAGAAAAGCACTTCTAAATGAAGTCAGCTGTTACTGAGAATAGCAGGTAAAGGCCAGGCATCTCATAAAAGAACAAAATGTCTCTATTTTCCATGTTGTAAGATCACAAGGGCTTTTCAGTGGAACTTAAAAACGCTGTTTGGAGGCAAAAGCAGACATTTTCCTCCACCTCATGTAATAAACTCTCATGTACCAGATAATATTACCCAGGAGATGTTTAACTGGACACGTAGTTTCAAAATGAAGCTCGGAATGATTCTCCAAAGGAATATATTTATTACTTTGTGTTTCAACTGTTATTCTAATCTATTATATATATGGAACCACCCTAGCAAGGTAAAAGTCTACAGTATTTATTTCATGTCTAGGTCAATGAGTAGCAGGTTAATCATTCACTAAAGCAGCAATAAACTTGAGAGATAGCCCCAGTTGAACCCTTTAGTGTTTACACAAACACCAGTCCAAAAATGGGGCCCCAATCCATTAGTTTGTGCTATGGTTAACGAGTATGGAATATGGGGTATGTTTAACAAACTATCCTTACTTTAGAGGTCCTCTTAAATGACGCTAGTTAGTGCAGACAGCACACTGGCAAAACACCACTCCTGGCCCCCTCTTCGCAATTTTTCCAAAGCCAATGTAGCTCATGTTTGAGATAAGGTTATAAAAATTACCCCTAAATTACTAAGTTGTGTTTCATACTAAGACATTTTTTAAGACAACTACAAATAAATTCTTAAAAGACACAGAAGAATCTTCACTACATTGTGTTTTTCCTTCACAAGCTACTTCAAACCATTTTCTGTTAATGAGTCTGGAAAAGGCTTAAAATTTCATGGTCTCCTAACATCCCTCCCCTCCTCAAGAGGGCCTAAGCCTTGGTTATGGAGTTAACAAGGGAATGAAATGAAAATCTTGTTGAAGACTTTTTGGCTGTAGGGCTTTTGTGGGGAGGGAGGAGAATATATAAAATTGGGCTCTCAGGATTAGTGGAAGAAACGCACAAAGTCTGGGATAAAACAAGAAAGCAAGACAATTAGGGTCAGGCAGTTTCAAGGAAGGGATAACAGCCTACAGAGTTCTTTGACCACTGTATGCAATCCAAGAACATAAAGTCAACAAAGAGAGCAGAAGCCAGGAAAGAAAAAAAAAAATCTCAAGCTGTGACTGACACAGTATTCAAAACGCAGAGGGAGGCCAAGCATGTAAACCTGGCGTTGACAGGTAACAAGTAGTGCTGGCGATAAAATGGGCACCCATCGACCTTTTCACTGACTGCACAAGCTCTTTCCCAAGCATCTGCCAGGTGCTTTGCAAAATCCAGAGTGGAGTAAGACACGAACCATGCCCTAAAGAGCTGACGGTCTATGTGTAAATACACAGGTATATAAATAAAAGCCGGGAGAAAATATTGCCAGAAGAATGGTCAGATAAAGAGCTAGGAGGAAGCTGGTCAGAGCTCAATGGAAGATAAGTTGGCGCATTTTTGCCATTTTCGGTCCCCCGAGAGCTAGAACCTGCCTGGCTCAGTGAGTACTCACTGAATGCAGAGAAGAGGCGGGAAGTGGTACCCGGAGCAGGCGTACGAGGCCGCCTCCGAGAAAAGGCGACAAGTAAATAAGAGGCAGTGTCACCCGCCGCGGTGCAGGCAGTGAATGGGGTCAGCGGCAGAGCCAGGGCGGGCAGGCTCCGGAAAGGCAGGTTCGACCAGGACGCAGCAAGTTGGGGACAGCGCGGACACCGGAAAATGGAGAGCGCACAGGCCAGTGGGGAGGGAGAGCGCCCGCGCCGCGCGGGGAGGGTGTGACAGGCAGCTGCAGGGAGGACCCGGGCCCAGGGCTGGCCAGCTGCGCGGCTCCGGCGCGGGCCGGCTCGGGCCACCCCCTACGCAGGGGGGAGGAAGTGCGTGTCAAGAAGGACCCCGGGCAGCGGGGCCCGAGGGGCTCGGCTTCCCCGAAACGCCGAGGCCTCCCCAAGTCTGATCTCCTCCGGGATCGAGACCCGCGGTACACAAACACCTTCCGGAGCCAGCCCCGCGCGCCATGTGCCCGCCGCCGCCACCAGCCGCGCCGCCGCCGCCCCGAGCAGGCCCGGCCCCGCCTGCGCGCGGCCCAGGGGGCGGGCCCCGCCCGGCTGCCGCCGCGAAAGGCCAGGGGGCCCGGCGGAGCACGCGCCGGCCGCGCGGGAGGAGGCGGGGGCCGCGGCGGCGCCTCCCAGGGACCGGGGAGGAAGCTGACGCCTCCCCCGGGCTCCGGCCCCGCGGCGTCCCCCTCCTGCTGCACCAACCCTCCGGGTCCCCGGCGCGCCAGCGTCCCCGGTTTCCCATTGATGAGAAGGAGGGCGGGCGGGGCGCGGGGGCGCGCGCACGCGACGGGCGGGATCCCGGCGCCCGGAGCCCCTTCGGCCGGACCCTCCCCGCTCCAGGCCCCCGAGGCCGCCGGCCACCGCCCGCTCCGGGGTGCGCCGGGCTTGCCCTTCGCCGATCGCCAGGCCGGGGTTAGGAGGAGGGGAATGTCTCTGCCACAGCTGCGTGGACAAGGAAGACGCGAGATGGGCACCCCCGCCCCTGTTAAATATTGCATGGTGACACTGGATCGCCTCTCACCCAGGGATTTTCAGAAGGACTGGCGGAGGGAGTGCAGTAAACAAGAAAGGTATCGCCCTCGATTGCAAGTTTTCCCGGGGAGGAGCCCCCGGGAGTCTGCGCCTGAGCTCCAGCCAGCAGCCCGGCGCTGAATCTCAAGTGTGTCCAAAAGGCGTTTCCGTAAAACAGAAACTTAGTAATGGCGTGGCTCCGCTCGCCCGGGTTCATTCATTTATTACAGTTCTCATTGTCCCTCCTCTCCTCCCTCCCACTCCGTCTCTTTATGAAACCGGAAAGGGATCCGCGTGGGGACAGGGGTCCCGGAAAGGGGACATCCGGCTGGGGAGCGGCGCACAGAGGAGGACAGCGAAGCAGGGGAGCTGCAAGGAGAAAGGAAGGACACGCGGGATGGGGAGAGGGCGAGGACCAGCGCCGGGGGCGGCGGGCGGGAGGGGGTTGAAGGGATCGGGAGCCGGGTCCCCCCTGCACTGCCTTCCACACTCCGGTTGCGGGAGGCCACGCAAGAAAACCCAAAATGTAGGTAAAAAACCAGGAGGTAGCAAAGGGAGCGTATCTGGACGGGGCATCTCTCCCGCCCTGCCTGGCGCGCAGACATCCCTCCATGCACACATATATGTTCTATGTTATATAATCTACATATAAGACGCCGGTGCAGCCGCGGTTCGCACAGGGGCACCCACCGACCGCGCGCCCTGCAGCCCCGGTGCCTGCCGCCCCGGAGACCCGGGAAGCCGGCGGCTCGTCGCCCAGCGCACGGGCAAGACCGACATGAGGGCGCCCGGGGGGACGCGCAGGGCTCCCGGGAGCAGTGTCAGGCGAAAGCATCACCTACCAGTTTTCCTGCATCCATTGGATGGCTTCATTCTCGTTGAACTGCTTTTCGAATTCATATTCTTGTAAAGTCAACACTGACATGTTCATTGGGGCTGATCTTCGGAGTCGCTACGCGTTCTCTACACAAAATAAAATAATCTGTAAAGCGCTTGGTTTCGAGTGCTCTCCTGTCTGCGTCCCCCGCCCGCCCCCCAGGTCTTCCCCTGGCCGCTCGGGCTCCGGCGGTCGGTCTGTCCCGGCCTCTCAGCTACATCCAGGGCCGAGCATTGCCTGCGCCGCGGCTCCCAGCTCCTCGCTCCGGGGCTGCGCTCCTCCCGGCGTCCGCATCCACCGTGGGAGGGAATGAATGCCTTGCGGTCTTAGTGCCTGCACGTTTGTCCATCACCCTTTTTACTCGTCTACGGGGAAATCTCCTCCCCCTCGTGCGATTGGAAAATTAACCCTTTGCGAGGGAGTGCGCGCAAGAGCGAGACCTCTCCCCGCCCTGGGGACAGGTTTGTTTATGCGAAGGTGGCTGGCTGGAGGATGGGGCGAGGGCGCGGCGGAGGAGGAAGTGGCCCGGAGGTCACCCACATCCCCCGATGCCAGCCTCGTGGGCCGCCCAGCCCGGCCTTTGAATGAAGTTGCAGCGTGCGGGGCGCAGCCCTGCGGCGCGTGGCCCCGGGAGCCGGGCGAGCAAACGATTGGGAAATAGGGAAACCTGCCAGTTCTCTCGCAAGATCAACTTGCGTTGAGATCACAAGAGAAGGGAATGCGCTCCCCATCTCCTCGCCAACCCTCCAGGACTACCCCACCCCCACCCGGGGCTCTAGCTTGGATCCAGACCAACCCAGGCCCCGAGCCCCGCGGAGCTCCCCGATCTCGTGTGGACGGGGGACGCCGAGGATGAGGATGGTGGAAAGTCCAGAGGGGCTAGTAGCCGGAAGTGGAGGGAAGGGCAGGGAGGAGGGTTAGGTGGAGGGTTTGGGTACTGGGAAAGGGAGAATTAATGAACGGAGACAAAGTGGGTAAGGAAATTAACAGACAGGAGAACTGGACCAACTGGTCCAATGCAAAAACTTTATTTGTATGCATGAGGAATTTTGCTTCATTGATTGTACTTGTAGGTAGAACAGAACAATGGTTGAGGAGAGAGCTGAATGTAATGTTGACCCTACCGAACCCCCAGCCTCGCAGCAACGTTGTTTTAACCTCAGCTGCCGCATATCCACCCCATTAGGCACGTAGCCTTTGCCGGACCCCTAGAGAGATAAAGGAAGTAACACACCCCTCTTTCTTTTCCCAGAGGGAGAATCACTTCTACTCCTTCAGCGCCCTCGCTCATTTCCCCCCGAAAGGTAAGGAAAATGAAATATGAGTCATTGAGGTATCTAATGATGGCATCGTAAACTTAAAAAAATAATAAGGAACACGTGCTTTTAAAATTAGGTGGACATGAGGACCAGAAAGAAAATTCTCTTTCTGGGAGCATCTCCCCCATAGTCTACAGAGAAGGTATTTTCATTGATTAAGTGCCTCTAACCCCTGAAAAGTGGGAACTGGGAGAAACATCTCTGTAAAGAAGGAAGAAAGTGTAATAGAGAAAGAGAAGAAGTTTTAAAAATCCAGTACAATGTCACATAAATCCAAGGGATAGACTGATTGACGATCAGCAAATTATATATAAGTTGACACTCCCAAAAAGTCTACCTATGGACTGTCTTCTGTCTGGCTAAAGGTTGCCATTCTAGAACACGTCTGAGGGAATTTCAAGGTAAGGGCCAGGCTAGAATACTTGGCAGCATTGTACTGGAAGGTGGGTGTGACCAAATGAGAGAGAATTATTAGCAGAGGGCCTGGCAGTGTGAGCAATCAATATTTGGAAAGTGAATGGTTGATTAAATAAATGAAAAAGAAACCAAAAAACAGGGAAGTGAGAAAGTAATCAAGAGTGGAAAAAATCCAGGAAAGGTTGCAAGGATAAGTCTTATTTTTGTCTAAAAAGGCTTCAATTTAACCATGTGTTAAGAAAAATTACTCCAAAATGGGTGGTAAGTCTCTATTTCTTGACCTTTAAAGGGGACAATTATGATCAAAATAAATGCTGGATAGTACTAAGTGCTAAAGACGGTATTCAAAACAGTCACTGTCAGTGAAGGTGAAAACTGGTGACTCTATCTGGAAAGCAATTTGGCAGCCTATATAATAATTTTATTTTTTTATTCATTCATTCATTTACTTTTAGAGACAGGGTCTTGCTCTGTTGCCCAGGCTGGGGTGCAGTGGCATGATCATAGCTCAGTTCAGCTCACTCCAACCCCTAGGTTCAAGCAGTCCTCCCACCACAGCCACCTGCGTAGCTGGGACTGCAGGTGTGGGACACCAAGCCTGGCTAATTTTTTTAGAAATAGGGTCTCACTATGTTGCTCAGGCTGGTCTCGAACTCTTGGCCTCAAGTGATCCTCCTGCCTAGGCCTCCCGAAGTGCTGGGATTACAGGCCTAAGCCATCATACTCAGTCTATTTTTTTTAGAGATGTGTTTGGCTATGTTGCCGAAACTGGACTTGAATTCCTGGGCTCAGGGGATCCTCCCGCCTCAGCCTCCTGAGTAGCTGGGACTATAGGGGGCCAGCATATTTGAAAATTTTAAATCTACACCATTCATTCACCAGATACTCCTTGAGTACTTATTCATTTGAGCTCTTGGGACTCAGTGAGGAACAAGACAAACAGGGCTCTTGCTCACTTGGAGCTTATATTCCAGAGAGGCAGACGAAATAATTTCTTAGAGAAGGAAAAGCCAGGTTTACAATTAAACAGCAAGACAAGAAGGGCTGGGAGTGCTCGTTTAAACCTGAAGACTTTACAAAAAGACAGCCACTGCTATCAGGGTGTTTCAAAGAAGAAAGAGCAAGGACAAAGCCCGAGGTAAAGAATGAGTTTGCAGGATTAAGGACAAAAATCTGGTGTGGCTTCGGGCCATAACTCAAAAGTAGCTGATAGAAAATTAGGTTGGAGAGATGGGCAGGGACCAGGTCTTGGCCCCTGGTAAACCAAGATAAGGCATTTGGACTTTATTCTAACTCGTGGGGTGGGGGAAGATAAAAGGATGTTAAAATGGGGAGTAGCATGATAATTCCTAGTGATTCTACGACTGGGTGTTTACTCTGTGGATATACTCACAAGAACATTCTAGATCTATGTATAAGATATTCAGCACTGTGCTCACTTCGGCAGCACACGTACCAAAATTGGAACAATACAGAGAAGATTAGCATGGCCCCTGGAAAATAAAAAAAAATTTTTTTAAAAAAGATATTCAGCACAGTCATTAAAAAAATGTAAATGGGAGCAGTGGTTAAATAAATGGTAGCACACCCTTATAATGGAGTAGTATAGTTTTTTAGAATGAAATTCTATAGGTTGCAATAGCAAAAGAGCTTTCTGGGCTGGGTGCGGTGGCTCACGCCTGTAATCCTAGCACTCTGGGAGGCCGAGGCGGGTGGATTGTTTGACCTCAGGAGCTTGAGATCAGCCTGAGCAAGAGCGAGACCCTGTCTCTACTAAAAAAAAATAGAAAGAGATTATCTGGACAACTAAAAGAGCTTTCTGATATATGTTGAAGGAAAATGAAAAAGCAAGGCCCGTGACATTGTGCGTGATGTTACAATAAGGAAAACAATCTACATTGTACATAATTTTTTTCTGCAAAGACTGACAACAATTCATTGGTGATATATATAGTTTGGGAAAGACCTCAGAGCCAGCTAAGGGGAGTTTCTACTTACTGTGTATACTGTTTATTTTTCTGTAGTACTTGAATTTTCTTACCATGTATTTTATTTCAAAAAAGAAAAAGTCAAAAAGAATTAGCTGAGCAGTGAGATAATGGGTCACTTTTCTATTTATAATTTTCTATACTGAGACACTTAATATGCAACATAGTATTGGAAATGAAACATTTAAAATGGTGATCCTTCCAGACTCACAAGGCATACGTAAGGTTAGGAAAGAAGGAAAGGGAAAGTTGGGAGGGTGCCCAGCAACACCGCTAAGAATTTTTATGAAAAGATTTATTGTGTGTGTGTCTAAGCTATAACCAGATAGGTAGCTCATATTGAGTATAAATAACTGGAGCTCAAAAAGTAACAGTTCATTTATATTTAGTAGTAAAATTTTTAAAACTTAGGCCAGAGAAGAAGGAGTATTTAAAAGACTGAAAGGTTTACTGCAAAGATGACTTCAGTAACAAACAAAAACATCCAGACTTTTGTCCTGGCTTGTTTACAGACTTAGTTATCTGAACTTGGGGAAAGTAAATTGATCCTTTAATTTCCTTTTCTATATATAAAATAACACTACGAGGCGGAGGATCTTGATACCAGCCCAAAATTTCTGTGGCATACAAATATGTTAACACACACACACATTGTTTCTGGGACCTTCTGACAGCAACCTGCTTCTCCAGACTGCAGCTAAGCTGGGCCACTTGACATCCTCTGAACATGTTGAGCTTTGCCACCTCTGCTGCTTTTTTTCCTGTAGTTCCTTCTGCTTGGAATTACCCTTCCCTCCCAAGCCTCCACTCCCCATTTCTGCCTGTCAAATTCAGTCTGCTCTCAGGGTATGTAGCTACTTCCTAGTTGAGGACTTTCCTGTTCACAGAAATGATTTCTCTCTCTTGCCTCAACTCTCGAAGGCCTTGTTATCAAAGCCCTCGTTATCAAAGCTCTCAGCTGTTCAGGCCCTTAGCTCACCCTAGCCCATGCAGGAGACTATGACTTCTCGGTTTCCCAGGGCTGCCGTAACAAACCACCACAAACTTGGTGGCTTAAAATAACAAATATTTATTGTCTCATTCTGGAAGCTAGAAGTCCAAAATCAAGGTGTCATCACGGTTGGTTCTATCTGGAGGCTCTGAGGGAGAAATCGCCCCGTACCTCTCTCCTAGCTCCCGGCGGTTGCCGGCAATCTTGGGTATTCCTAGACTTGCAGACACATCCCTCCGAACGCTGCCTCCATCATCCCATTGCCTTCTCTGTGCCTATGGGTCCTCTCTTTTTCTCTCTCTTCTAAACTCACTCATACTGGATTTAGAGCCCACCCTAATCTAGCATGTCTCCTTTGGATCCCTGCCTTAATTATATCTGCAAAGACTCTTATTCCAGATAAGGTCACATTCTGCGCTTCCAGGTAGACATTAATTTGGGGTGCGGAGGGGACTCTATTCAACCCACTACACTGATCATGAGTCCCCAGTAGCTTTCCTTACATGACACCTACTTATATATTAATCTATTGCCATTCCAAGTTGGCAGGTGAGAAGCTGAACACACTAATGTTAAGTGGTTTGCCCAAGATCTCTCAACTCATTAGTCGCAAAGTCAAAATTTAAACCCAGACACTCTACACCCATTTTTTTTAACCACCACACTTGACTCTTCTCCCCTGACCCGCAGGCCAGAGAGTGTATCCATTTTAAGCCAAAAAGAGGCATTCCTGTTAACTTTAGAGTGTCGAACAGGGTGAATCCAATTAACATGGTCTACAGTTTTCCCTCTCCATTGCCTCTTACCGTCAGGGAACGCCGACCCACTGGATATCTATAAAGAGTTTTTCTTTATTAATTTACATGCATTTCTTTTGCTCTGAACTAGTTTCTACATTTGATCCTATTTCTGGAAACATGATATCTACAAAATAGGCTTATTAGAGGCTAGGAAAGTTTTGCTAGAGAATAAGATATTTACAACACACATGATGGAGTATCGATGTCTTGAATAAATGGAAAGCATCTGCAAATAGGTAAGAAATTCGCACCATCCCAATAGATGGATGAGAAAAAGACCCACATAGACTCCCACGTGAGACTATCAGTTGAAAAAGAAAATACACGTTGACAGAAATAATAACAGATATCCTTTGTTGAGGATCTGCTCTAGGCCAAGCATTTAATTCTCATTTAATCCTTATGACAATTCTGTGTGATGAATCTTACTACTTCCATTTTATAGATGAAGAAAGAGGTGCTTAAAGATTTTAAGGATCCTGTCCAATTTACTAAATAGCCAGGTTGGATTGCTTATCCAGTCTGTTTGACTCCAAAGGCTAGCCTCCATGACGTGACCCCGCACAGTCAAACAGCCACTGTGAATTCAGTAACAGGCACTTCTGTAGTTTATTAATTACAACGGCATCTGCATACATGTAGAAAACAACAATGCATATGTGTGTGATGCGTGTTACTCTTTCAGTCTACAGCGAGCATATACGAGTAAGAGCCCCTTGCAATAAGCTCAGAATCCCTAGGTCCATGGACCAGTAGGAGAAGCCCTAATTTAAATTCAGCAAATGTAATCGACGCAGAGCCAGCCTTCATTAATTACCCACACTTTGTAGGGTGCTGTTGGTCCAGACATATAAAGGACACTTGATTCATGTTTCTTAAGAGACTAGAACTCAGGCACCTACTAGTTTGCACCAAGGAGTTCTGACCCAAACCACCACACCACCCCAGGGTTACAAAGCTGTTTCCGCAGTTCTAGAGATTTGTAAACTGAAAAACAGATGTTAAGTGGGTGAAACCATTTTTTTCCTTTGTTTTATTTATTTATTTATCTATTTATTTATTTATTTATTTATTTAACTTAGGATTTTGACTCAAAGTAAAACCGTTTTTTTCTTGCATTCTAATTTAGTTGATCTATATTTACCTTGTGGGAATTGCAAGGATCTAAGTCACAATATCTTCATGTATCTTCTTTGGTGCCACCAAGTTGACATCAGGTCTGGACAAAGGCCAGCACTGGAAAGGGAATGCTCTCTTTTTTTTGAGACAGAGTCTCCCTCTATCACCCCGGGTAGTGTGCAGTGGTGTCAACATGGCTCACTGCAGCCTCAAACTCCGGTGCTCAAGAGATCTTCCTGCCTCAGCCTCCCGAGTAGCTGGGACTACAGGTGTGTGCCATGACGGCAGGCTAATTTTTCTATTTTTAGTAGAGATGGAGTCTTGCTCTTGCTGGAACTCCTGGCCTCAAACAATCCTCCCCCCTCAGCCTCCCAGAATGCTAGGATTACAGGTGTGAGCCACGGCGCCCAGCCTAGAGACAGAAATGAGATTGGTGGATGCCTAGGGCTAAGAAGCACAGAGTGTCACGGTGATAGCTGAAAAGTACAGAATTTCTTTTTGAGGTGATGGCAATGTTTTAGTATTGATTGTGATGATAGTTATATACCTCCGTGAATATATTAAAAGCCATTGAATTATACACTTCAAATGGGTAAGTCGTATGTGAATTATCTAAAACTATTACCAATAAAATAAAATAGGGTGGATACGGCATTTAGGAGAGAAGTGTTGAGGGGCAGGGAACTAATGTTTTGAATGAGCCTATCAAATGACAGGCAGAGAATAAGGTTTTTCACATAGATTAGTTTATTTAATTCCTACAACACTTCTCTGCAATGGGATTTTTAAAAATCCTTAATTCACAGAAGTACAAAATGAAGCTCACTGTCATTTTCCAGAACATACTGCTTCCCTGTGGCTCTCTCTCAAGATAACTTATTTATTTTTACTTTGCTTTTTTAATTTTACTTTTATTTTTATTTCCTTCCAGATTATGAGTGCCATCGGAGGTCAAATAATTGCAATGCAGTATAAACTAATAATAGGGGTCGTCAGACATTGTCCCTCCACTTACTATGCTCTAAGCTCCTTATATAGGAACTCAATAAATATTTGTGGGATGAATGTTACATTAATACTTGGAAGAAATGGAGGGTTTTTGTAGGGCGGATCAGGGAACACTTTATGTAGGAGGGCGTATGTGAGCTGAGTCATGAGAATTGGCGAAAGGTTAATGTAGATAACGGCAGAGAAGAGCAGTGTTCACTGAGCAATGCTTTGGGGGAGAACTGGGGTCTACATCATTGATACAGGATAAACCCGAATTCCACTCCTGGCCGAGCTCTTGCTGACTGTGCAACCTCTGGAGTTCCTTAACTCCTTTGGGTCTGAGTGTCCTCAACTGTAATATGGGATGGACAGAACCTATCTTTTAGGGCTATTGTATAAAAGCTTAGGACAGGCTGGTCCCAAAGTAGTGAGTGATCTCACTTGCTTGTTCACAGGCAGCTACAGATTGAACTCCTTGTTCTACTACTTTTCTCCCTTCTCACTACTGCACTTGACTAGTCTTAAAAAAAATCAAGGCCGGGCGCGGTGGCTCACGCCTGTAATCCTAGCACTCTGGGAGGCCAAGGCGGGAGGATCGTTTGAGCTCAGGAGTTCGAGACCAGCCTGAACAAGAGCGAGACCCTGTCTCTAATAAAAATAGAAAGAAATTAGCCAAACAACTAAAAACAGAAAAAATTAGCCGGGCACGGTGACGTGTGCCTGTCGTCCCAGCTACCCGGGAGGCTGAGGCAGGAGGATCGCTTGAGCCCAGGAGTTTGAGGTTGCTGTGAGCTATGATGATGCCACAGCACTCTAGCCCGGGCAACGGAGTGAGACTGTGTCTCCAAAAAAAAAAAAAAATGGTATATGTTGACCCGGACACACCTTGTGTGCATATTAAATAAGTTGGAATGGTCTTTACTTCTCAAAGAAATCTGCCTTTTTTTAATTATTATTTTTTAAAAATACATTGCCATTTCAAATCTATCTTTTGCTTTCCCGATTTTAACAGAAATGTGGGACTACAGGCACACAACGCTATCCCCGGCTAATTTTTGTATTTTTTGTAAAGATGGGGTCTCGCTATGTTGCTCAGGCTGGTCTCCAACTCTCTGGCCTCGTGCAGTCCTCCCGCCTCGGCCTCCCAAAGGGCTGGGATGACAGGCATGAGCCACTGTGCCCAGCCGGTTGTGAAGATTCAATGAGATTTGTAGTAGTAGGAGCCTCCACTCACCTCTACCTCGCACTGGCGGCTGCCTACCCAGAGCATCAGAGTGATATGAGAGTCCATGATGCTTTAGCCTCCTGAGATTAGTAGATCACTGATGGCCGTGTTTCTATATTTTGAACATAAAATAACAGTCCCAAACAAGCCTCAGGCCAGAGGAAGCCGCAGGATGGGTTAAGGCATCAGGAGAGGGGACGGATAACGAGAGACTAAAGGAAAGAACGGTCCCCTATTGATCTCTTGCTTTTGTCCCCCAATCCAATAGGTGAAGCAGTTTTAATGGTGGCAGATAATCAACAAAGGATAGAACCTGGGAGGAGAGGTGCTCAGAATCTTGCTGGGGGACTGGTACCGACAGAGATCAGGGGATTGTAGCAGGGAGTGACAAGGACCAGATCACCAAGCAGAGGCTCTCTGTCCCTTTCAGCCGTCCCCCTCCATATGCTGCAGGCTTACTCGGAAGGACACAGGCTAAGATCTGGGTGCAAGATTAGCTCCAAGGGAGTAGGAGAGAAAGGAGGAATTTGAGGACTACAAGTACTAGGAGAGAAAAATAATTCATATGCTAGAAAACAGAGTTAATTTGCCAAATAGGATGAGAGGTTAAAATAAGCAGGAGTCCAAAATCAGTATAACCGAGCCAAAATCAAGGTGTTAGCAGGGTTGCTCTCCCTCCAGAGCCTGCATCAGAGAATTTGGTTCTTGGTTCCTTCAGCTTCCGGTGGCTGCTGGTATTTTTTGGCGTGTGGCCGCATCACTCCAATTTTCACAGCCAGAATCTTGAATTCTGTCCTGCTCTGTCTCTCGACACCTTCCCCTCTGCGTGTGTGTTACCTCTCTCTCTGCCCTCCTCTTATAAAGATCCGTATAATTGCATTTAGGGCCCACTCAGCTACACCAGGTTAACCCCTCCTCCCCAAAATCCTTAATTTAATCACACCAGTGAAGACTCTTTTGCCGTATAAGGTAATATTTACAGGTTCTAAGGATTAAGATGTGATATTTTTGTGGGGTCATTGTTTGCTCTACTGAAGTACTTTGTTTAGTATCTGTAGACTTTTCAAATTTTATGTGATACGAGCCACAAGGCACCTCCCCCTGGAATTTTTTGCATGAGAGAGAATGAATAAACTCGAGGCATAGGTTTTGAAGTACTTTCCTTTAGGATAGAATGAGCCCTAAAGGAAAGATTCCTTTTCTTCCTTCTCTATCAGTTGGAAATTTGGCGTTGTGTAGCCATAGCTCAGGAATAAATGGAAACTGTAAGCTTAATCATTTCATTGATATTCAAAGTTGCCAGGTAACACTACTTGCATTTCCTCTGCTTTCAACAGAATAGGTTTGCTTAAAATAGTTTATTTCCCAAAAGGGGACACTTTCATTATGTTTTTCTGGCACTGTGTAATTTCGGAATGTACAAATATAATACATTAGGACTGTGACAGTGTCTGAGATAGATCCTGAAGAATGGTGGGCTCCGTTTCATCCACTCTCCTTCTATTTTTTTTTTATTTTTAGGTGTGTTTGTTTGTTTTGTTGTGGTTTTTTTTTGAGACAGAGCCTTGCTCTGTTGCCTAGGCTAGAGTGCGGTGGCATCAACCTAGCTCACAGCAACCTCTAACTCCTGGGCTCAAGTGATCCTCCTGCCTCAGCCTCCCAAGTAGCTGGGACTAGAGGTGCACACCACCACGACGGCTAATTTTTTCTATTTTTAGTGGAGATGGGATCTCACTCTTGCTCAGGCTGGTCTTGAACTCCTGACCTCAAGCAATCTTCCTGCCTCGGCCTCCCAGAGTGTTAGGATTACAGGCGTGAGCCACCGCTCCCGGCCTATTTTTGAAAGTCTTGAGATGATCGTCTTTCTCCTATGCCTGTCTCGCCACCGTGTGTCGGGTGTGGGGTGGGAGCAGGAGACTGGTCCTTCGCTGCACAGGTTTTCCTGTGGGCAGGAACTGCACGCCAAGGGCTGTGCTTAAGAAACTGAAAACTAAAGTGCCTCTTCTGCACCTGGACTTATCTAGATGATGAGATTCTGGACTTCAAGCTGATGCTGTAACGGGATGTGACTTTTGGAAGCCTTGGCAAGGAGCGAGTATATGCTGCTTTTTAGGAGGAATGTACTGTATACAATGTAGGGTGAGAAGAAGGCATTCTGTGGTGGTTTTTAATTATGTCTACAAAGTTTTAGCTACTCCTGCCTCCAAGAGATGGAACCTAATCTCCTTCTTCTTCGACACAGACTGGACTTCATTGGCTGTCCTCTAACGAATGTGACAAAGCAGAAGTCATGGCTGGTGTGTGGTTTTGGAGACCAGGTCCTAAAGGCACTGTGGTTTCCCGTGTGCCTCCCTCAAAGGGAAGTTGGCTGCCAGCCCCTGAGGATGCTCAGGCAGGGTGTGAAGAGTCCCACAGGGCAAGACACTGCGGAGTCCTGTTGACAAGGTACAAGGAAGTAAGTTCCCCTGCCGGTGGCCTTATGAGAGAGCCGTCATGGAAGCGGGTCTTCCAGCCCCTGCCAGCACCTCGCTGCGACCAAATGAGAGACTCGGAGCCAGAAACACCCAGCTGAGCCGCTTCCAAATTCCCGACCCACAGAAATTACAAGATAATAAATGTTTGCCATTTTAAACCATGAAGTGTTGGGATAATTTGTTACACAGCGATAGATAGCTGATACAATGGTATGGGTGACGTATCAGTTAATTATGGCCACGATAATGCTGTGTAAAAAAGAATTCCCAATTTCACACTTAAAAATCGTTTTTATTTTATTTTTTAATCTTTTAACATAGCGTCTTTCTTTCTTTCTTTCTTTATTTTCAGACTATTACGGGGTTACAAACGGTTTGGTTACACATATCCCCGCCGTATCATTTTAATTCTCCCCCTGCACCACAGGCTATTCCAGGCACGTTCTTTCCCAAGGTGCAAGAGAGCAAGCCCAGTCGCCCCTATGACTTTCATGTCTTTGGACGTGTCCTTCCACTGAGATTCCACTGGCTGAAGCAAGTCACCTGTCACCTTAGTAGGAGGAGGAACTGCAAAGTCACGTGACAGAAGGTGAGGATATGGGTCGGGGTAAAAACCTAGTCCCCCTTCCTCTCCAGAGCTCTGCTTTGGCTTCCTTTGAGCCTAAGAGCTTGTCAAGACACAGCAAGAATCAGGCACCTGTTAGCAGATTTTCTTGGAAAAGTACAAGGTGCAGATCTTTTTCCAGAAGAAAAGATAATTGAAGAAAGTCCTCGCCAAGGTTTTCTCATACACTGCTAGCCCAGTTCTTTAAGCCCATCCATGTCTTGCTTAGATTGTAACTTCTTCAGCTCACAAAGATGCTCTGCAGTTTTCATTATCCCTTAGGTACCTACCCTGGGTCCTCGCCGCTCAGTGAAACTGAGATGCCGAAAACATGGATATGGGCAAAGATGATGAGTTAGAGCTACTCGTGCCACCTCCAAAAGGGCCTGAAGGAGGGACTGGAGAGTGTATTGTTTAAAAGTAAGCATTTGTTTTCAGCTAATATTTTAACATTATGGCCTAAAAAATTATATAATTGATTGATACCCATGAGAATGTAGAGGATGTATGCCAATGCACGTGGAGGCTAGGAGAACACTCTTAATAATCTCAGTGAACACAAATTATTTTGCAAACTTAAAGAGTAAGTCGACTCAATTAAGATTTGTTAAGCACGTATTTGGGCACATTAAGGAAGAAGTAGCCGTTTCCAAATAGGCAGGTAGGAGAGCTGTACCCTGGTGAGGAGAAAATCTTTTTTTTTTCCGTATTTGAAATCTGGTGTTTAGTTTGTTTATTTATTTATTTATTATTTGGAGACAGGATCTTGCTCTGTCACCTCAGCTAGAGTGCAATGGCATGATCGTAGCTCACTGCAACTTCAAACTCCTGGCTCAAGCTATCCTCCTGCCTCAGCCTACTGAGTAGCTGGGACTACAGGCACCCACCACCACACTTGGCTAACTTTTTTCAATTTTTAGAGATGGAATCTCAGTACGTTGCCCAGGCTGATCTTGATCTCCTGGGCTCAAGGGATCCTCCTGCCTCAGTCTCCCAAGTTGCCGGGGTTACAGGTGGGAGCCATTGCCTGGGCTCAGCGCCCTTTTAATGAGCTTTCTAAGAAACCTAATTGTTCGATTTCTTGTAGAGACAGAGTCTCACTCTGGCTCAGGCTGGTCTCAAACTCCTGACCTCAAGCGATCCTCCTGCCTTGGCCTCCCAACGTGGTAAGATTACAGGTATGAGTCACCATGCCCGGCCTGGTGTTTCTTTTATATTCATAGCATAACCAGTTTGAACTATTCACACGGCAAGCAGTCACAGTAGACATCTGTGTCGAGTTGCTTTGGACAATATGGGTGAAAAGGCACTTCAACACTGTTTAGGGAAGGTTAAGAAAGCATTTACCCACTCACTCCTGTACCCACTGGGTAAAGGTTTTCTCATGGGAATGAAGCCTCTATTCTTCCATATTGCATACATATTGGCAGCCAGCGAGTTTCCACCTGCACTTCTCCTTATCTCCTCCCACCTGTCCTTCCAGTGTGCTGGGATTGTGGGTGTGAATCACCATGCCCAGCTGACAATTAC
Organism: Indri indri; assembly: GCA_004363605.1. NCBI lineage: Eukaryota > Metazoa > Chordata > Mammalia > Primates > Indriidae > Indri > Indri indri. The sequence continues at coordinate 52,249 of RJWJ010000025.1, read as the reverse complement.
GTCTTTTTTTTTATAGTTCTTTAGATGAGCACTATCTTATAGACACATCGTGTGAGTAAAAACAAGTCTTAACAAATTTAAGAAGATTGAAATCATTTCAAATATTTTTTTTCCAGCCATAATGGTATAAAACTGGATATCAAAAACATGAGAAATTTGAGAAAATTCACAGTGTTGTTGAATTTCCTGAAAACATAATCGATCAAAGAAAAAATGAAAAAAAGAAAAAATTATTTTGAGAGAAATTAAAATGGAAATGTACCAAAACTTATGGGATATAGCGAAATCATTCTAAGAGGGAAGTTATATAGCAATATATACTTGCATTAAGAAAAAAGAAATATCTCAAATAATCGACCTAACATTATACCCCAAGGAACTATAAAAAGAAGAAAAAACTAGGCCCGAAGTCAGAAGTGATAAAATAATAAAGATCAGAATAGTAATTAATGAAATATTGACTACAAAAACTATAATATGAAGATCAATGAAACTAAGAGTTGGTTTTCTGTTTGTTCATTTTGTTTTGTTTTGTTTTTTGAGACAGAGTCTTGCTCTGATGCCTGGGCTAGAGTGCCCTGGCATCAACCTAGCTTACAGCAACCTCAAACACCTGGGCTCAAGTGATCCTCCTGCCTCAGCCTCCTGAGTAGTTGGAACTACAGGCATGCACCACCATGTATGGCTAATTATTCTGTTTTTAGTAGAGACAGGGTCTCACTCTTGTGCAAGCTGGTCTTGAACTCCTGACCTCAAGCAATCATCCTGCCTAAGCCTCCCAGAGTGCTAGGACTACAGGTGTGAGCCACCTCATCTGGTCTGGTTTTTTTAAAAGATAACATTGATAAACCTTTAGCTAGACTAACCAAGAAAAAAAGAGAGAGTACTCAAATAAATAAAAATAATAAAAATATTAAAAATAAATGAAAGAGATATTATAACTGATATATCAGAAATACAAATGATCATAAAAGATTACCATGAACATGCCAACAAATTGGATAACCTAGAAAAAATAAATAAATTCCTAGAGACATACAACATTCCAAGATTGAATCATGAAGAAATAAAAAATCTGAACAGACTGTGTGTGAGCCATTTATGAAAAAGGAAAAAAAAAAGAGAAAGAAAAAAACTCCAAAAACAAATAAAAATTTGAACAGACCAATAACAAGTAAGGAGACTGAATCAGTAATCAAAAACCTCTCATCAAAGAAAAGCCCAGGACCAAAATTTATGGGTGAATTCTACCAAGCATTTAAAGAATTAACACCAGTTCTTCTCAAACTCTTCCCAAAAGTTGAAGAGGAGGGAGCACTTCCAAATTCATTTTATGAGGCTAACATTTCCCTTATACCAATGCCAGATAAGGACACTACAAGAAAAGAAAATTACAGATCAATATCCCTAATGAAAATAGATGCAAAAAATTTCAACAAAATACTAGCACAAAATTCAACAGCACATCAAAAGGATCGTACACCACAATCAAATGGTATTTATCCCTAATGCAAGGATGGTTCAACATGCAAATCAATAAATGTGATAGACCGCATTAACAGAATAAAAGATAAAAATCATATGATCATTTCAGTACATGTAGAAAAGGCATTTGACAAAATTTAACATCCTTTCCTCATAAAAACTCTCAATCAATTAGGTATAGAAGGAATGTATCTTACTCTAATAAAGCCCATATAAGACAAGTCCACAGTGAATATCATACTCAATGGTGAAAAGTCTAAAGCTTTTCCTCTAAGATCAGAAATAAGGCAAGGATGTGGAGGTTCTAGCCAGAGCAATTAAACAAGAAAAAGAAATAAAAGACATCAAAAGTGGAAAAGAAGAACTCCAATTGTCTCTGTTTAGAGATGACATGATTTTTTTTTAGACAGAGTCTTGCTCTGTTGCCCGGGCTAGAGTGAGTGCCATGGTGTCAGCCTAGCTCACAGCAACCTCAAACTCCTGGGCTCAAGCGATCCTCCTGCCTCAGCCTCCTGAGTAGCTGGGACTACAGGCACATGCCACCATGCCCGGCTAATTTTTTCTATATATTTTTAGTTGTCCAGCTAATTTCTTTCTATTTTTAGTAGAGATGGGGTCTTGCTCTTGCTCAGGCTGGTCTCGAACTCCTGAGCTCAAACGATCCTCCCGCCTGGGCCTCCCAGAGTGCTAGGATTACAGGTGTGAGCCACCACGCCCAGCCATACACATTTTTTAACATAGACATTATGAAGTTATTATTTATCAAGGTAGATGCCTGAAACATTTTATTTAAGAGTTTGCTAACTTGATTTATAACTTCTCAATATTTAGGCGTATGATATGTTGAGCTCCATTTATATTCTTGCTCTAGACTCTGCAAATGTTGGGCGTGGACCTGGCTTGGAACCTCTGCTCTCAGATGTTGGCATGAGTCACTCCCTTATTTCTTTAGACATAAGCTCAAATTTTCCTTTCTCAGTGAGGACCAAAACTATATACATCCATATAGCATACTGTATATATTTTCGGGCTTTTATTATTCCTAGGTTTCATCAACATAGCTTACTATTCTAGGAAACTCTTGCTGAGGAAGATAAAAATTGTAAATAACATTATTGATCATTCCAGGAACTTCCTGAAAGGCTATCAAATCTTCATGAAAAGCATTGAAGGAAATAAAAATATTTTACCCCAAAATGTATTTCTTTGACGTATTTTGAGATGGCTGTCAGAAAGCCAGCCAGCAGAAACAGCCCTGCAAAGCTGTCTTTTGTGGGGGGGAATTTGCATTTGTGGAGAATCCGCATGATGTAGCGTGACTTCCCTTGTCCAGATCCGGGAAAGACTATCTGAGACTCTGACACCTTTAAAAGTCTGAAAGAAACAGTTGCCATCCGTTCTCTCCAAGGGCTGCGACCTGTGAGTTTTCGCCAACATAACAAGACCACCTTTACTAGCCAAACCTCCTCTTCTCTCCCTCTCATAACCTGTTTTGCCATCCCAACCTGTTTGCCGAGATCCGAGCCCTCTCGGATATACGCTTGAAAAACACCAACTGGTATATTCATACTTGTGTCTATCTGGATATTCTGTTGATGTTTGGCTGAATAGTAAAACAATTACCTTATAAATCATTATACGGTATACTTATTTCATAAAATTTTATTTCTGTGCCTTCATTTCAGCAAAATCGTGAATTCAGTTGTTATAATAAGGATTTTTACATACTTTATTCTTTCTGTAACCTCAAGATAGTACAGAAGCTTCTGCACCCCATTGCGGGGTTAGGTGATCACTCTGTGATGCCCTCCACGTACGCATTAATAAATTTTGTACGCCTTTTCTCCAATTAACCTGCTTTGAGCGAATTGATTTTTCAGTGAACCTTCAGAGAGTGAAGGGGAAATTTTTCTTTTGGCCCCCACAGCACCAAACTCCAGGTGAAACCCCAAGACTGCTTGAATCCCAGGTTCTCTGAAAACTTGCCTTCACATCTTCACTTTGCTGTGACTACAAATCTTAAACTGTTAAGTCATGGTCCTTACGGATTCTTAACCAAGCGCAAGGATTGAAAAAGACCTTTCTTAAACTGACTCAGAGTCCCAGTAAATATCCTGGCTTTGTCCTCCCCCTTCTAAGATGCTGCCTGTACCAAGGCAAACATAAGCTCAGCTTTGCCTTGTCAACAGGTTGTCGTAGAGATATTTTGGGGAAGCAGCAGCCAGCATCAGCCAGGCTTCCTCTGAACATTCCTGTTTAACACTGCAAGCCCACCTTCGCCTCTGGTACTTTTTAACCTCCCTTGTTTTTAATATTCTGCAGAGCACTTATTTTCCTCTTGTTTATGGGCTTATTGTGGTGTTCTGCCGTAACAATTTAAGTCCCATAAAGGCAGAGGCATTTCGGTCTCAAAGCCTAGAACGGTTGCTGGTATATAGTAGATTATCAGTCATTATTGTTGAAAGAATGAGTATTATCTAATTACTGTGAACATGAATAACTTAAATCTAAAATTACTATTTTGGGCAGACATCCTCAAACATTTAATTGGCTCACATCCTACGAACCGTGTGAGTTTTCCTCCCGTTAAAGAAGGTCAAAGAGCACATATGGAAGCCATTTGGTGATTCATTTATTGAAGATTTAGTTTTGCTTTGCTTTTATGGCTTTGTAGGCTATGAGAAAAAACATACTCTGGAAGTTTTCTAGGCTACCATAATCACGTGGAACTGGGTTCCTTGTTAGTCCACCTGTCTGTGGTTGTATAACCTTATAATATTTTTCTAAGAGAAGTAGCGGCCCCATCCACACACACTCCTTCTGCCCATCTCCACGTCCATTCAGGCTAGCCTCTGGTTTGGTCAAATTGTTTGAAGTACAAGATTGTTAATCAGATTTTCTGATCGGGTGATTGTTCATATTCCAAGGTTCCTTTAATTACAGAGAAGTTTCTGACTCTCTGCAAAAGAGAAATGATATCCATGCCAAAAAGATCTGCTTCTCTCTAACCCCTGTGAATTACCAATTTTACTTCTCCAGGATCAAGCCAGATCATCAGGAAGATTTATGCTTAGAATATCCTCCACATCCCTGGCACTTCGAATGAAATAAGCTCAGTGGTAGTGTTAGGTAGTTAGTAGGGGATTCCGGGTCTCCTAGGGACGAAAAGTTTGTGCCTCGGTGCAGCTGCCCCACCTGGGAAGAAGGGCAAGGGTGGGCCCCAGGCCCCCATCCTGGTCCTACCGTACCTTAATCCTGCTAACCTGGGGGAGGAGGAAATACCCTATGAATCTGCCAATCAGAACTTAGTGCCAGCTGCAGAAGAATGCAGAGGACTCTCTAGCCCACGAGGCAAGTAGCACAGGTACCACTGCATCTGGAAATTGACCCAGAACAACCCGCATGCGTAGTAAGACTCAGGTCATGCTACTCCCAACTGTCCAATCAAAGTGGTTCCATGGTGAGGTGGGAGCCACAGGGAGCTCCCAATCTGGGCACTATAAAACAAGACTGAGACCATAACCAACCCATTTTCCCCTTCCTTTTGCTCTCTTTGCTGCAACGATGGGTCCAGTCGTCATCTGTGGTGTGTGTATCATGCTCTGTAAACTTACATCTTGGTCTCGCTCTGTAATCCTCTTTCTCTCAATACACCTCATTTTTTTTTTTTTTTGAGACAGAGTCTTGCTCTGTCATCCAGGCTAGAGTGCAATAGTGTGATCATAGCTCCTTGCAACCTTGAATGCCTGGGCTCAAGTGATCCTCTTACCTCAGCCTCTGGAGTAGCTAAGACTAAAGGCATGTGCCACCATATCTAAATAATTTTTTAAAGAACTTTTTAGAGACAGAGTCTCTCTATGATGCCCAGGCTGGTCTCAAACTCCTGGCCTCATGCTATCCTCCTGCCTTAGCCTCCCAAAGTGCTGGGATTACAGGAGTGAGCCACTGTGCCTGGCCATAAATGGATTTAAAAAAAAAAAAAATTTGTCTTCTGATTGTTCATTGCAAGTATATAGAATTCTGTTGATTTTAGTATGTCAATTTTGTATTCTACAACCTTGCTGAACTTATTAGTTCTGAAAGTGTTTTTAGGGAATTCCTTAGAATTTTCTACATATAAGACCATCTCATCTGTGATTGGAGATAGTTGTATTTCTTCTGTTCCAATCTGGATGCCCTTCATTTTATTTTCTTAATTGTCCTGTAGAAGATCTCCAGTCCAATGTTAAACAGAAGTGATGATAGCAGACATCCTTGTCTTGTTCCTGATCTTTGGGGAAAGCACCCTGCCTTTCGCCATTAAGTATGATGTTAACTGTAGGTTTTTTGTAGATGTTCTTTATCAAGGTGAGGAAGTTCCCCTTCTACTCCTAGTTTCCTGAGTGTTTTTTATCATCAGTCAGTGCTGGATTTTGTCACATTGCTTTTTCTGTATCATATGATTTTTCTTCTTTGGCCTGTTGATGTGATAGATTACGTTAATTGATTTTTGAATGTTGAACCAGCCTTCCATACCTGGGATGAATCCCACCCGGTCATGGTTTATAATTTTTTAAGACAATTTTGGATTTGATTTGCTAATATTTTGTTGAGGATGTTTTGCATCCATATTCATAAGAGACATTGGTCTGTAGTTTTCTTTTTTATATGATATCTTTTTCTGGTTTTGGTATCAGGGTAATACTGGCCCATAAAAATCAATGGTTCTCTCTGTCGCTTCCTGAGTGCGCTCAGCTGTTAGCCTCACTGAGTGATTGCTATACTGTTCTCAGCGCTGTCCTGGGGTATATAAATTGTTTCACAGACAAATCCATTCAATTTGGGCTCCTTTGAAACAGCAGTTTTGGAGGTCAGTGTTTGAAGCTTGTTTTGACCCCTAGAAGGGCTTTTCCTAGCCATCTCTTTCCTTGATTCTCTCTGGTAAACTAACTGGCCTGAGATTTAGTGTATACCTCTAATGCATCTAATAGTCCCCTATTACTAACAATTGCTTCTGTTGTTTTTGAGAGCATCCTGAAGCTTAAATTTCCTCACACCCATTTGCAAATTAAGTCAGTTTCTTTGGGAAGACATTCAAAGCTCTCTGATCCGTGGCCTGCCTCTACCCTTTGGCAAAAACCTCTGAGCTAAACTTCCAAAGCTGTAAGTGGGAACAGTGTTGTACTTTTCTCTGAGTGACACCTTTGCTTTAGGGCACTTGGTTGAGAGGGGAGTGGCTGCAGCCTCTGGTCTTCTCAGCTTGGATAGCAATCTGTCTTTATGAACGGGCCAGGGAAAGGGTGATGGGAACCCCAGTATCCTCAGAGCACTACACCCCGGTAGATCCACCATTCCACAAAGGGTGAAAGGCCAGAAGCCCGGCTAGAAAGGGTCTGGGATTAATTACCTACAGGATTGATGGGTAAGGGGCTCGTCCTGAACATTTGTAAAATAGTGAGTAGTTTCTCTATCAATTAGTTTTGACTATATGCTAATATTTAACCTAATTACTGAGCAATAAGTTTATGGAAGTTTTCATTTCTATTTTTTTTTTTTTTTCTGAGACAGAGTCTCGCTCTGTTGCCCGGGCTAGAGTGCCATGGCGTCAGCCTAGCTCACAGCAACCTCAAACTCCTGGGCTCAAGCAATCCTCCTGCCTCAGCCTCCTGAGTAGCTGGGCGGCCTCCTGTGCCGCCATGCCCGGCTAATTATTTTTTTCTATATATTTTTTAGTTGTCTGGCTAATTTCTTTCTATTTTTAGTAGAGACGGGGTCTCACTGTTGCTCAGGCTGGTCTCCAACTCCTGACCTCAAGCGATCCTCCCGCCTCGGCCTCCCAGAGTGCTAGGATTACAGGCGTGAGCCACCGTGCCCAGCTGAAAGTTTTCATTTCTTTTTTGAATTACCCTAAATTATGAAACTTAAGGCATACTCATGATTCAATCCATGTACTACACTATCCATGTACTAACTATTTTATCTCTTCTTTCTAATAAAGGTGAAGGGTTCATTAAAAAACAAAAGCAAAAAAGAAAAAAGGAAAGAAAGAACATCAAATAAAATGTGAAAGAATTATTTCAATTTAAAAATTACTTATATTTAAACTCAGTCTATCTCATGCAATAGAAAATGGTATAAATAATTTTCCTCCGGTGGAAGTACACCTTCTAAAAGAGAGGAGAAAGCCCCTTCTAGATAGTTCTAGTCAAACTGCTGGCAGTAGAAGCACAGTTTTGGTCATTTTATTTTATTTATTTATTTTTTGGCGCAGGTGCCAGGGATTGAACCCGGGACCTTGTGCATGCCAAGAATTTTAGCCATTTTAAACAGACCCATTTAAAGAGATTTATTTATTTATTTATTTATTTATTTATTTATTTATTTATTTTTAAAGCCAGTCAAATTTAGCAGTGGGGGGTTGAATGCCTACTTTAGTGACACTAATGTTAAGAAGTTCTGATAACCCAGTACTATTGGACCAGCCTAAAGGGATTTGTATGGGGAACATTTTGAACCATTCTGCTGACCATTTGAAATAGGCTCTGTCAACACTGAACTGAATTATTAATATTTCAATCGTTTATTTTCTCTCTTTGTGACCTTTTTTTGTCCTGCTAGCCAAAATGGGGAGATAAGACAGGTCCAACATTTACCTTGAAATTAGTCCAATCAGGACTTTGGCAGCTGGACTATAATCTCTCCAGTCCTGGGCTACGTGTTTCGGAGAGGCTTGCATGCGGTCCAGGCATGCACACAGGACGCCTCTGGCAATGAGCGGAGGCCGTCCAGAGCAGAAGTTAACCTGTGTCCTTCATTCTCTCTGGTTCACCGACTGAAAATGCTTTTTGTCACTTGGGAGATTTGGTCATGCTCACTGGAGAACTGATGATGTCAAAGTCATGTCATGTTGTCTTCCATTTATGCCAAGGCCGTGCTTTTATCCACATTGATGCGAAAGACCCTGGATTGTTAATCTTAAAAATAGAGAACAAAAAAAATCTTAGATCCTAACTTCTGGTGAATACATTCGCTACTCTTTGTAGTGGTTTAGAGCTCCTGTTTCAGGTGCACAATAACTGAATTTTATTGATTTAATGTGTAATAATGGCATATTATTATACATTGTTGGCCTTGTCAGCAATAGATCCTGCCACTGGAATAACTCCTGAATAGGTAACACAATTGTAGGCAAATTATAACGTTTGTTAAGAGTTCACTGTTCTTTTCTTGTTCTATTTCCAGGTTGGTGATTTTTTAAAAGTTTTCCTAAGGTTGGCAAAGGAGAGTTATATTTTAGACTCACGCTAACTAATATGACAGCCACCAGCCACATGTCACTATTAAGTATTGAAATGTGGCTAGTTTTTTTTTTTTTGAGACAGAGTCTCACTCTGTTGCCCGGGCTAGAGTGCTATGGCATCAGCGTAGCTCACAGCAACCTCAAACTCCTGGGCTCAAGCGATCCTCCTGCCTCAGCCTCCTGGGTAGCTGGGACTACAGGCATGTGCCACCATGCCCGGCTAATTTTTTCTATATATATTTTTAGTTGTCCAATTAATTTTTTTCTATTTTTAGTAGAGACGGGGGTCTCACTCTTGCTTAGGCTGGTCTCGAACTCCTGAGCTCAAACAATCCACCTGCCTCGGCCTCCCAGAGTGCTAGGATGACAGGCGTGAGCCACTGTGCCCGGCCTATTTTAAATTGCAACTGCCACACTCTCTATCCTCCTTCCCTGATTTAATTTTTTTTCTGTCGAACTCACCATCATTTTATTCTTTTCCTAGGGATGCTAGGAAAAGTACCAAAAACTGGGTGGCTTAGAACAGCAGAATGTATTATCTCATAGCTCTGGAGGCTGGAAGTCTGAGATCGCGGTGTTGGCAGGGTTGGTTCCTCACCAGCAGGTTGTGGGAGAGGATCTGTTCCACGCCTGTCTCCTAGCTTCTGGAAGTTTGTTTGCAATTTTTGGTGTTGCAGGCCCATGACCCTGATCTGTCTTCACGTTTACATGGCATTCTCCCTGTGCGCTTGTGACTGTGTCCACATTTTCCCGTTTTAGAAGGATATCAGTCATACTGGATTAGGGGTCTGCCCTGCCCCATATGGCCTCACCTTACGTTAACTAATTACATCTGCAATGACGCTATTTCCAAAAAAGGTCACTTTCTTAGATTCTTGGGGTTAGGACTTCTATATATGAATTTTTGAAGGGACACGATTCGACCCATAACACCATGTAACATACTATGTATTTTAATTATCGTGCTCGTTGTTTGCTTCTCCAGGTTGAACAGCAGCTACCAGGAAGGCAGGGGTTGTCACTCTTCCCAACCTAGCTGAAAAAAGGAATGAACGACCAACAACTGAAACATAAACTCCTTGAAGACAGGGAACTTGTCAGTTTGGATTCTATTGAATCACCATCATCTGTAAGACTCTGGCACACAGTAGGCACTCAATAAATATCTGCTGGATGAACCAGTGACATTTAGAGTCCTATAGACCAATTTTGGGTTTATTTAGTAGACTCTACAATAAGCAATCAGCATAATAATCACTTAAGGAGAAAAAACAGAGACATCTACATGTATGAAAATCAGGATATAAGATGTGTATTTTTACTGGCAGGAAATATTCTACAATCTTTACGCATGACTGTTAATCATGATGTTAAATGACTAATATACCAGAAAAACTAGAATTACTTCCTTAGCTCTTTTTATAAGTTTCCAGAGATGAGATCTGAAATTTTTTTGCATTTCCATGGATGAATCATTTTCTGGTTTGTACTATATTGAAGTTACACAGTATCAGTCAGACGAACTTTTCTTTCGGTGGTAATTATAAAACAAACTTACTTTTTATAGCACAAATGCAGGTAAGGTAGTTTAGTTCATCTGAAGGATAACATCCTCTAGTAAACAAAATTTTATCTGAATTCACAAGGGCGGCGTTTTCAGAGAAAAAGAAATCGTGTGTGCTTGGCCTTTCGATCTTGTGTCTGTCTGGCTTCATCATTCACGACTTGAGTTACCTACGGAAGCTCTAGAGACTGACGCGAACCTACCAGGAGGTGCGTTTCAGGCCGGGGGGGTTGCAATTGGTGCCCAAGCACCCGGTGTCATTTAGGGGTCATTTAAACCACGATGTCTTGAAATCACTGTAAAAGTGAGCGTCATAACTGGCAAGGAGAAGGAGAAGCAGCTGCAGAAGAATTCAGATTGCCAGATAAAAAGATTTGTGTGATAATGCCGGAGATCCCACAGAGTCCGAGCAGCTCACTATTAAAACGTACTAGAGAACAAAACAGCTCACAGAAAGGCCCAAACAAGTCATTCCCCTGAGAGCAGCAGGCTGACAGCAGAGGGTGCTATTCCATCTTGACTCAGGAACTATGCCAGTAAGTAACCACCTTGGCAATGCCTGTGAAAGGCGACCGACTCGGTCCCCTACTTCAGCATCGTCATTGGGGCAGGTGACCTACAGTTAAAAAAATTTTTTTTCTATGGAGGCATGAATGACTTTCTCCTAGTATTTTATTTTCATAAAAATGAACTAAATGTGGGCCTTGTATTCACTGACCGAAGCATAGAAACATTAAAGTACCGAAGAAGGAGATAAAAATGGGAAAACGGGTTAGAGCTTGTTGTGTGGGTGTTTCTCACCATGCCTGGAAAGTCTGTTCTTAATTGGTTGGCACTTAATTCATTCAGTTCACTAAAAAATATTCAGTGCTCACATGTGTCCAGTACAGGTATAGCTACTAGTGAATATCCATGAATAAAACAAAGATGCCTGTATTTGTGGGGCTCCTACTGTAGCAGGGGGAGAGAGACGAAAGATATTAATAGTAAGGAAATAAGTAAGACAATTGTCTGTACCAGAACAAAAGCTGTCTGTCAAAAAAAAAAAAAGAAAGAAAGAAAAAATGAAAATTGTGCAGTATGTTAGAAAGTGGTAACATCATAAAAAAAAATGAAGGCAAAGCAGCGTGAGTGGAGGAAAGCTTTGAAATGTTGGACTAAAGTCCTAACTAATATTTAGATACTTACTTATTTGGCAGAATAATTAGCTTAGACGCAAACTCTGTTAAAAACAACCTCTCTGTTTTTAGAATTCGTTCTTATTATTTTAAATAAAAGTGGACTGTAAATACACTGATTTACACATGTGTTGGGGTTAAAAGGTGTGAGAGTACCTTATTAATGTGACCGAATGGCCTTTATTTCCCCCAATTAAAAAATCGTATTTAGCTGGTTCTCACAATCAGCAGGGAGGCTTGTTTTGGTCAACAGCTGCTCTGAGGCTGGCGCTCTGTGACCTCTTCCCACGCACGCTGCAGCCAGCCCTTAGGAGAAGGGGAGTAACGAACTAATTAGACTGGGAGCTTAAAAAAATATCAGTCGTGGGACACACTCAGACCAAAAAGGCTTACGTGCACGAAAATTGAATATTTGCGTCCGCCCAGCCATCCAAGATTGCTAACCTCAGACTTCTATCTCACTTGAAAAATCTGTTTTGTTTTGCACTTTGACTTACCGTATAGAAGCATGACAAATTAGTAGAATAAAAACTACATTTGAAATGATGAGATCTACATTGGGAAAATTATGTAGGAGCAGATTTAGAAATATAACCCAACTGTCATTTTTTTTTAATAGAGATGGGGTCTTGCTATGTTGCCCAGGCTGGCCTTGAACTCCTGGGCTCAAGAGATCTTGCTGCCTCAGCCTCCTGAGTAGCTGGGACTGCAGGTGTGTGCCACTATGCCCATCTCCCCATTTGTCATTAATGGAAATATGCGAGTGGACAAGATAGCAAAATCTGCTTTAGCTATTAAAATTTTGAGAAGAGCTTAAAAAGGGGTTAACTTTTTGTATCATATAAAGAAAAAAAACCACACGTATTAATAGTTGGCTTGTGAAAGATGATATTTTCTGCCCAGCTCTTGGTAAAATTGTCTTTGCTGAACATGACTATCACGTCAGTGGCATTGGAGTTACCAGTGCCAGACAAGAGGTCAAAGATAAGGTACACTATTTCTCCATTCATTGGCCACCTGTATCAGAATTACCTAATTATTTAAAATAACGCAGCTTCCCAGTTTTTACCCTGGATCTATTGAATCTCTGTAGAGAGAGTTCTGAGAATTTACTATTTTAATAGTAAATTAAATAGTAAATAGTAAATTAAATAAAATAGTAAATCAGCTCACCCGAGAGCTGATTCTTATGAAAACTGAAGGTTGAGAACTAGATTTCAAAACACACAACCACACTTAGATTCAGAACTGCTCAGAGGGAGTGAAAATGTGACATTTTTTTAAATCTATTTACCAGAATTTGGCGGGGCACGGTGGCTCACACCTGTAATCCCAGCACTCTGGGAGGCCAAGGCGGGAGGATCGTTTGAGCTCAGGAGCTGGAGACCAGCCTGAGCAAGAGCGAGACCCCGTCTCTACTAAAAAAAAATAGAAAGAAATTAGCTGGACAACTACAAATATATATATAAAAAAATCAGCCAGGCACAGTGGCGCATGCCTGTAGTCCCAGCTACCCCAGAGGCTGAGGCAGGAGGATCGCCTGAGCCCGGGAGTTTGAGGTTGCTGTGAGCCAGGCTATTGCCACGGCACTCTAGCCCAGGCAACGGAGTGAGACTCTGACAAAAAAAAAAAAAAAAAAAAGAAAAAGAAGAAGAAGAAGTAACGAAGATGCTGAAAAGGGCTATCATCTCCAAAACAAGGTAGAAAAACAGCAAGGGAGAGTTTGGTGCCCCACCCGGGGTCCCGCATGGACGGGAGGAGTTCCAGGTCTGCCCCCACCACTGCCCGCCTGCTCTGTGCCCAGGGAGGCCCATCTGTGGGGCTGTGCCATTGCCTCCACCCGGGACCGCTGGCAGGCAATTGGCAGGAGGAAGGGCAATGATGTACTTATTTCCTTGGTTCCCTCCCTTTGGGGTCGCAGGGACAAGCTGCTCCCATAAACCAAAGACACAATGTCAGTTAGATGGCCCTGTACACGCAGCTTTTTTTGTTTGTTTTGTTTTTTGTGACAGAGTCTTGCTCTGTCACCCCGGCTAGACCGCAGTGGCATCATCGTAGCTCACAGCAACCCCAAACTCCCGGGCTCAAGGGATCCTCCTGCCTCAGACTCCCAGAGGCTGAGGCAGGAGGATCGCTTGAGCCCGGGAGTTTGAGGTTGCTGTGAGCCAGGCTATTGCCACGGCACTCTAGCCCAGGCAACGGAGTGAGGCTAGGCTCAAAACTCTTTTTTCTTTGAATTTTCTCCAGCGGTTCCCTTTTCCCTCCTTTCAGCCGTTGCTGCTAGCAGAGCCCTACTGCTACTAGCATGGTGGCACTGCACTCTCCCTGACAATCTCCCTGGTAATCTCTCTACACGCTGCCCATGCCTTTGTAAATCATCCTTTTATTAACTACTCTTCTAAATTACCCCATTTCAGTGTGACATCTCGTTTTGCTGGGACACATAAAGCAAACAGAGCACGTCTCTGTAATTCTCTAAAATAGCACAATGCCTAGAAGCAAACTAACGTTTTAGATCACATAAAGTAGGTAGTCTGGAAGGATGAGTGCAGCTAGATTCTAAATGATTCCCGGAAAGACGTGCTAATGAGCTTTCACCTGCCCTAAGCTTCCAACAGCACCGAAATAAACCTTTTCCCTCATAGATACCAACCCTCATGCAACTTAGCAACATATTATCCCAAAACCTAATTCTCGGATTTCAGTAACTACACTTTTGCCAGCTGTCAACATAAAAAATAGAGAGAGACAAATCTCTTAATAAAAAGCTTTTCGTTAGGGAATAATATACAAGAAGAATTGCAATCTGGGACATACCTACAGACTAGGGTAGCCTTTGGTATGTTTGGAGAACAAAGGAGAAGGTTAGGGTTTCTTGGGGAAAGAGGAGGTTACGCAAGTTGTTTTGAAGGAAAGCTTATTGGTGCTAGCAGCATCTTCCAACAGCTGGTGAGTTCTGACTGGCAAGTGGCAGTGACATTCCTGTAGTTTGGGATTGGGCTTTTAAAACGGGTTTTGAAATGGGCAAGTGTTCTTATGTAAGTGGGCAAGTGTTCTTGTGTAAGTGGCTAGCTGTCCTTGACTTATGTAGTAAACTGCCGTTTAGCAACATTGTTTTGGGTGACCCAGCTTAATCTCTGAGACTGTGGGTGGCACTTGTGAGTAGGAATCAGCCATGCCTTGTTCGATTGAGTTGGTGGGTGCTGTCATGAGCTGTAGAGTTCTTCTCCCTGCCGGTGGTTGATCTTGCAGGAAAGAGCCAACTGCCTACTTTCTTTTGTGCCCGAGACAAGCTCTAGTCCCTTAGGTAGAGCACTTGAATGCCCCCGGCTTTGGGAGGGGCCCTGTAGAAAGCTTCCCTTTTAAATCTAGCACACGAAGTCTTTGCAATGCCCAAATGAAAGCAAATTTAAGTCGAACATAATGTATTGCACATTTGCAGATTTGTTAAGGGAATAGATCTCATGTGAAATGTTCTTGCCACACACACACACAGCCCCGGCCTTTTAAGTAAAATAAAACACGTTCAGCAGAAGGAAGGGATATTGACCACAGAATTTCCTATTTCCTTTTACACTAAGCTATAGCAATTCCCTAATGAGACGAAACTGCGAAACAGTTTCCTGCGCAGAGAGAAGGGCTCTGTTTCACCCTCCCTCAACTACCTGATGAGGTAGGTACCACTAATGAGGGAGCTGAGACGTCAGGCAAGTTGCTGACATCGCTGGTAAGCGGCGAAGGCAGGGTGTAGACCCACACGGTCTGCTTCTTCCGCCCGCGCTCCAGCCCAAACGGAATTCTCTACGCCACCCGCTGCTTGGGCTCCTTCGCGCCCTTTCGAAGTCCTCTGCTCATAGCAGAAACTGCAGGTGCGGGCTCTGTGCACGCGGCGCTTTCGGCTGCTGCGTGGCAGCCGCCGCGTTTCCCGCCAGCATCCGGCTCTGCTCTCGTTCCGCGTAGTCACGGCCCCGAGTCCGTGGGGCCTCATGAAGGCGATGGCTGTCGGGCTGCTGCTGCTCCACGGCTCGCCTGTCCCGCCAGCGCCCTCCGCGCAGGCTGCAGCCGCCGGCCCGGACGCGGCCCGAACTCCCGGCAGGTGCGGAGCTGCCAGCTGAGCCGCCCGTCCAGCCCTCGCCCAGCCCAGGCTCGGGCGCAGCGCAGGGGGCACGCTGAGCTGGGAGCAGACACGGCTGTCTGAGAAGTCCTCTCCTGCGTCCTCCTGATGGTGGCTGCTGCTCCAAAGGGCCCTGCTCTCTTTCCTTAGGATGAACTTTTCTTTAAGAGTCAATTCAACCCTGCCGTAAATATAGACTCTCAGAGGGTCCGCACCACCACTCTTCAATCTAGACTCTCTGAGACAAATGCAAGAGGTTCTATTCAGTTGCATTGAATTTAAGCTGAGATTCCCCACAGTAATATCATCTTCGGAACGCGGCGGTGCGTGGCACTGTTCAGTAGACATGTCTGTGCAGACTGGGCCACTACATCAGCACCGAACGCCCAGGTAACTGACATTAGTATTCATGGTATCTGAATAGCAGCAGAGTGAAAAAGTGTACTTTTCTGGCGATTCTCATTCTGATAAATGTTTTCATACACAGAGGAAAGAATAACTTCCATGAGCAACATTAAACTGACTTTTACCTTGATATGCTAAAAAACGTTTTTTGGCATTGAAACTTGGGATAATTCATTTCGGGGAACTACCTGTTTAATAGAATTTGCTGGGTTGGTGTGATTTTTGATACATCATTTTGCCTGGAATACTCTGTATTACCACGGTGAAGGAAAGATGAATAACACGCATAATTATGTTTCTTAATTTTGTTTTCTTTTCTTGGTCATATTTCCATGAGTGAAGAAGGTATTTCTCAGGGCAAAGTTAGCTTTTTATTTTTCCTCAGGTTACCTACACTTTTCAGGCAAAGAAAAATTCATTTAATCCATTAGGGTTGAATCTTAATAAGTGGCTTAAGGGAGTGAATACATGTCTGATTGTGAATTGCTTTTTGCCCATTAAGTAATTTATCCAATAGGGTCTGGCTCTCTTGAGGAATATAAGCAAACAGGATTGAATATTTAGTTTTCCTTTAAATCTGAGATACTGTAATGCCTGATTTTTAAAACATGGCCTATGTATGTAGAAAGGCTAGCAATAGGTAAATAAAGCATATAATTACCGGAGAATTTTATTTTTTAAATGAAAATATTTTAAATGTTACTTCCAACTCTGAAGTATCTCATGATTATGAAACTCATTTTTTTTGAGACAGAGTCTCGCTCTGTTGCCCGGGTTAGAGTGCCGTAGTGTCAGCCTAGCTCACAGCAACCTCCCACTCCTGGGCTCGAGCGATCCTCCTGTCTCAGCCTCCCGAGTAGCTGGGACTACAGGCATGTGCCACCATGCCCGGCTAATTTTTTCTATATATATTTTCAGTTGTCCAGCTAATTTCTATTTTTTTAGTAGAGACGGGATCTCTCTCTTGCTCAGGCTGGTCTCGAACTCCTGAGCTCAAACAATCCTCCCGCCTTGGCCTCCCAGAGTGCTGGGATTACAGGCGTGAGCCACCATGCCCAGTCTCATTTTTAAAGGATAATAATTCAAGAACACCCACTGAAAAGGTATTTCTTTTCCAAACATATCTCACAAAGAACTAGAACCCACTAATTTCCAAACATCATTATATTTGCGAAGTTATTGTGCTTTTAGTTCTCATACTCTGGAGACACTGAGAATGATATTTTAAAAAACAGATAAAAGGAAAGTATAGTTGGCATTTTTGCTTTGGGACTATCTATATACAGTATAGTTATATAAATCATAATGAGGAGGTATGAGAATTGCTTTTTAATTTACAGAATGGTTGGAAACAGTTTATGTTGTAATGAGGCAAAAGGTACTACATGTCAGGAAGGAAATTTACTTGAAAATAACAAACTCTTGGAATTCTTCCTAAAATTGGCATGCACAGGCGACTCTGTTGAAATCAGTGCAGTCGCTCCTACCGCTGTTCCCTCCTGGTCTCATTTCTTTCAAGTGCGCTTTAGGGGAAACCATTTTTATAGAACGCATGTTTTACGTGGCTTTACGTAGGGTTGCAACTCTCTTTGTGGAACAGGCCCTACCTGCATCATGGCATTCAAGTGTGAGCACGTCTGTGTGTGTTGGAATGATAAGGTTTCTGTGAAAGACACCCCAAATAAAGTTTCGTCTGTGAGAACTGCAAGCAATTTCAATTCCACATCAAGTTAAGTCTTGCAGAAGCAGCATTTATTTTTAACTACACCCCCGTATTTTTCCCACAGGAAATGTTTCACATTCTAATGGTGTTTTTTTTTTGTGTGTGTGGACAGGCGGGGCTAGATTTGAGACTTCTTAAGTGAGCTGTATTCAATGAGTTAAACCAGTGTGTAGAATAGTACTTGGCACATAATACATTCATATTTGTTTTAGCTTTAACCATTCGGAATAGTAAGAGTAGGAGGTGAAGATAAGCTCTTGCAGGCAAAGGGGTCGTAGAATGGCATGTACTGGAGTGTTCCGCATCCACCTTAATAACTTCCTCCTTTGTCCCAGCACAGCAAAATGTCAAGAAGTGAAGTTTAGTGGAATCTAAAGAAGTTTAAATTGGAAAGAATTTCCAAAAGTCTCTATTCTATAACTATTTGTTCTTGTTTTATTTAGTTACTTACCTCTAGAAATATTTTATCAGAAAGAGACAAGAAACACACTACAACTTCCCCTGTGTAGCTGCAGTGTCCACGCTTCAGTTTGGCACATAATAACCATCCCCTGGGAACAACCCAAAGTATAGCACTGTGCCTATATTAACAGGAAGATCAGATTCTCTTTCCCACTAGGTTTTCCCTTCCTTGATAAACCCAGAATCTCGCAGGATGCTTCCTGGTTAGGAAGGACGAGCCGTGTTTGCTTTTGGCTTGCTGCTGAGACCAGAACCCAGTTTGCTCCCCACCAGGAACGATAAACCCCACAAATGCTATGAGAAGCTGGGTGTCCAGAGGATGCTACGCTACTTCTGACTGTCATTGCAGCTGAGACCCAGGTAGTGTGAGGAAATTGGCCATTCATCACCGACGGCATTGTATCCTGAATTAAAATTCTGCCCATCCCCTGTCAACTCCTCAACCCACGGAAACGAGAATACTCGGTAGAATTTTTTTTTTTTTTAAATAGCATGTCCTTCTGCTCTGGAACTTTGCATAGTCTGGCTGCTTCCTTATGGCTCTGGGATGGAGAACAAAAGGGAACACGGTCTGGGGCTAAGGCAGGATAAAACCAACAATCATACCCCGATGATAATACGTGGTTGCATTTGCCGTATTTATTGTGCTATCCATATATTTAATATCGAGAGGCTAGAAAGCAGCCCAGCACAGGCCTACATGAAGCCTGGGTAATTCTCCGGGGTAGGCTTGTTGGACCATTAGGGAAAGATACAGTGCATATTCTCCCTTCCAGCCATGAGAATGGACGGATCTCAGAAATCTCTGCTCCCCACCTGAGTTCTCACAAAGCATCTCCAAAGCAGAGACCATATTTTTAAAGACCCTACACTCGCCCACATGGAAATAAATTCATCTTGTAATTTTTAAGATAACTTTGCAAAAATGACAGCTGAAGATACTGTAAGGAATATAGAAGCATCTGAAATGGAAATGCTTGTCATCTCGTGGGGAAATCACACCTGCATGTATTAAAAGTAATGCCAGGGAAGGGGAGAGGTAAATAACGATATAAAGTGCCGATAAAAGAAATGTCACAGGGGTAATCAAATAAATGGTGGAGAAAATCATAACATTTTTAAGTTTAGAAGGATCAGAGGAAAGTGCAATCGTTAGGCTGGCATGGATTTTGGGACTTGTGCTATGCTTGGTGGGATTTCAATAAGCAATTTTGCATTTTTCCCCCCAAAGATTCATTTGCCTTATTTCCATATAACTTTCGTTTCCTGGCATCACCTTTAGAGGAAAGGGAAAGTTTCAAGAAAGGTAAGGTGGCAACAAGTATAAAATTCAGCATTCCCCACAGTAGAAACTCTACTACATTAATTACATCCTAGAGAACCCGCAGCTGTTCGCGGGCACTCAGCTGGCGCAGTGCCACAAAACAGCTTCCAAACTCTTACCTCGCCAGGGTGTGGAGGGACAGACCGCGCTCACCAGGCAGGCACCGGTTCGCTGGGTGCATCACAGCGCGAGGAATCGCGCGTTCCGATCATTATCTGATTCCGTGAACACCGACAGGAGACAGAGCCGCTCCGACACTGCTGTGCACGTTCGTGAAAGACTCGCAGCATCACTTTTCTGCAGCCTAGAGAAGCATCTTCTAGACAGACGCTAAGAAAACTGCTCAGTGTTGAACTGCTCTCCCGTGAAGCAGAGGACGTACGCTAGGGTCCCTCCCCAGGGCACAGAGGAGCAATCACGTTTTGCAGGTATCGCGGGAATGTTAAATAGAGGTAGTGAACGTGAGCCCTCATGGAATTGGATGCTGGAGAAAATTAAATCCACGAAGAAGGAAAGCACTGTGTGTCCTCCTTCAGAGCAAAGGTAAATCAGGGCAAGTTAGAGAAAGGTCTGTACACCGAGGAGAGAGTAGGGATGAGTGGTCATTACAGTTAGAACTTACTATTCGAGCCCTCCCTCGCATGGCTGTTAAGTAAAATCTCCCATGGATTATGAGACTGTTTCCTGTCTTGACTTGATTGTGTCACTCAAAATAGAGAACATGAATTTCAAAGCATCTCAGAGAAAGTTTGACATTTTATTTTATAACATTATACTCACCCTGGGAGGCCGAGGCAGGAGGATCGCTTGAGGTCAGGAGTTCAAGACCAGCCTGAGCAAGAGCGAGACCCCGTCTCTACAAAAAATAGAAAGAAATTAGCCAAACAACTAAAAATAGAAAAATTAACTGGGCGTGGTGGCACGTGCCTGTAGTCCCAGCTACTCGGGAGGCTGAGGCAGGAGGATCGTTTGAGCCCAGGAGTTTGAGGTTGCTGTGAGCTGGGCTGACTCCACGGCACTCTAGCCCAGGTGACAGAGCAAGACTTTGTCTCAAAAAAAAAAAAAAAAAAAAAAATTATAGTCACCATTTTCATGACTCTTCAGAGAATGAAATTTCAGGAAGTTTTCCTCATTTTGTTTCCCACTTCTTATTACATCTGACTCTTAATGTCAGTTTAAACTTTTTCCTCATCGTGCATGCTGCGAATTTAGCATACACATTTTCAAATACTGTGATGGTGTGAAGGGAAGACTCAAAGATATTCTTTAGATATAATGCCGAATCTTTGTTTTTATTATTCCAGTGCTCATCAAAAATTTTAAAAGTATTTTTACCCAAAGAGCAAGTAATGATTAATTAAATCCAGAAGTTCTACCTTAATTTATTTTCCTTTTAAAAATAACTATCAGTCAATAAATAAAATGACATTTCTGTACTATTCACTTCAGTAGTAGAATTATGTGCATTGCATCAATACCAGGATGGGGACACATCCCAGAGCGTGTTCACCAAGCAGAGGTGACTATGGAATGGAGCATGGGAAAGGCAGGTAACTATATAAATTAATACTGTTGAAGTCACTGTGTATGGTAGTTGCATTTGTGTTTTATATCCTCAAAAGACACAGATAAGTGAAAAGCACCGAGATACTATAATACCATTTCCAACTGAAGCCAAATCCCTAAACTTAAAAATGTTTTTTAAAACTTTATATTAATTGTTGATTCATTTATTGCCAATGTTATTGATTGCCTTCTATGTGCCAGGCACTGTGACAGAGAAGAAAATATTAATATTGCAAAACAGTTAAGCCTATAACTAATAAACATTCAATTTTGTTAAATGTCCTAGAAAGAGCCCTCGACTGGGAATCGAAATGCAGTGCTGTCTTTGCATGTCTCAGCGACCTTTGGAAGCTTCCTTAGTCTCACCCTGGGTCCTATCTGTCAACTAGATCATATCTAAATTGCATTGCAGCCCTAAATTCCCATGTTCTTATGAAAGATAAATTTGCCTTTATTTTTAAGTCAGTGCAGGTGAAGGTAGTTACGGTTGAATACATTTTTAGGATGAATTAGAAAGATCGGTTAGGTCATGATGCTTATGAAGCCATGCTCATAATTCCCATTTTGACCTAAGTTCTGAAATAGGCACGACTGGGCCTGGCCGCTGAACGCTCTGATTCCTGGTTAGGACATGGGTGTGGTAAGGGGGTGTGATAGGAACTTGGCCAGATAAGAGACAATTCCACTAAAAGCACAAGATCTACTGATGATAGCTCTGTATCTTTGCCTTTGTAGACCAAAGGACAGCACGAAGATTCATCGATAAGGCTGAGTCTCTCTAACAGAAACTGATAGGAATCTCTAGGAATTTGAATGTTGGAGTGTGGGGCGGAATCACTGACAGTATGAGCGTGGCCACAGAGAAGCTGAAAGAACTGGGAGGAAGGACTTTCTCTACTCAGAGGAGGGTGTGCTCATAGTGCCAGCACAGCAGATCAGGTAGCCTTTTTAGGAACAAACCAGGCACAGGTATTGTGTACTACTCAAAGTTAATTTGTATTTAAATCCTCAACAAAAGATATTTATTTTGTGCCTACTATATATTTGGCACACTCCCAGGCACTAGGGGTACAAGAAAAAGTCTCTGCTGGGAGCTTACAGTGTAGCTGGGGAGACAGATAATACACATTAACAAACAAGTAAATTAACTTTGAGTGGAGAAAACACTCTGGAAAATACGAAGTAGTTTAAATGGGACAGAGAATGCTGAGGAAGAGGGAAAAGAGCTATAAATAAGGAAGCTAAGTGAGCAAGCACAGTGGTCTCTGGGGAGGTGACATTTTAGATGAGGCATGAATGGTGAGAAGAAGCCGGGCTTGTCGAGATGCTGGGGAACTGTGTTCTAAGCAAGCAGAATAGCCCAGAAATGGGACTCCAGAGTGTTCAAGGAATGAAAAGAAAGGCTGAGAGAATGGAGACTAGTAGATGTAACCACACCAGGCCAATCTGGCTCAACTTTTATGTGACTAACTTGTGAGTTGTTTTTCAGTTTCCATGGACCCCCTAGTTGAAGGGCCTGTAACCTGAGCATGCGCAGATGAACCGAGCGTGCAGCCACGGGTGGAACCTAAGTGCCAGGGCTGCACCAAGGAGTGGGGACTGAATTAAGAGGCTGACACTGCATGGCAGGACCCAGAGTCCAATCAGAGGAAGCCCTGGCATCGCTCATGGCAGGATCCAGTCAGATCATGCCTCCCAGCATCACCTCTTTGCAAGATACAATCAGATCACACCTCATTACTCTATGCTTATAAAACCAGCTCGACCCCTTGTTCAGGGACGCACCGCTTTACTGCTTTGGGGACTATCTCCAATGTACGCCCTACTTGTGCCAAGTCATAAAACTCCCCTTATAACCAACTCGGCTCTGTCTATTGACTTGATATCCACCAAGTGAACAAACCCCTCCATCGAGGAGGTGACAGGGATACGAAGACAAGAGAGCTCGCAGGTATTTGCAGGCCACAGAAAAGTGTTTCAATGTTGTTCCAACTGCACTGGGAAGCTCTTGAGTTTTAAGCAGGAAAGTATTGTGATTTATGTTTGCAAACGATTACTATGGCTGCTATGTATTTTTCTATATAATGTTTACTTGTTCCTTTCTCATGAGAAAAAGTAAACTTTATATAGAAAAATTTCATAACACTTTTCCATAAAAAATAAAATCATATTAAAAATGTGAATCATTTGTCTGCATGTGTATCTATCTGAATGTCAGATGTCTTCAGTAAGGGCTTAATAAGGCATGTTTGTTATCGACCATCCTGTAAACCATGTTGTAAACACAGTCTCCCAGGGACGGGGTAATGTGTAATAATGCCCTAATGAGGGACCTAGGACGGGCAGGGTGGGAAATGGGAATGGTGACAAGAGGGGATTATATAATACATGGAGTGGAAATCTCAGGACAAATAGACCAACAATCGAAAACACAATTTATGGAAAATTGCAAAAAGGGGGAACCCAAATATGGAATTAAACTTACCCTAATAAACTAGAAGTTTGGAATGATGATAGGAATAGATTTACGAATCCAAACCCAAAATGGATTTGTATTTTTTAGAGATAGCATAAACCTAAAACCTCTCTTAGTCTATTTAGCTTAATGGATCAAGATTTGGAGAAAGGCTGTTATTACAATAGAGGGAAGTAACAGATACTAATAAACACCTAAATATTTAGATGTTTAGAAGAACTTTGACCGAGTATAATGATATGTATGTGTGTGTATGTGTTTCTGTGTATTTATTTTTACAAAATACTCAAGAAACATATCTTCAGAAAAATAAACCCAAACAAAATAAAAACAACAGCATAAAACTGCAAGATAATTTTCCCATAATTATATATGTCACAAAAGGAAATCATTGTTTTTACATTTTATGATTTCCTGTCTTTTTTCTATGTATATATTTTTGTAATAGCAGTTTCATATAGCTCATATCATTTTATTGTTTGCTTTTATCATTTTATATATACCTATATTACATTATTTCTATTTTCTTCTTTTTCTACAATAAGCCTGTATTGGTTAGGAATTAAAACAGTTAAATACAGCATCATCATAAAAAATAACTAATGTATAATGGAGAAAAGCTGGTTAAATGCTGTTATATGCACATAGTTAAATTTTTAAATTTATAATTAAAAGAGGAAGTGCGTTTTTCTTTCAACTGAAATTTTATCTGGCCATGATTTTATCCACTCATTCCACCTTCAAGGAATTTCGATGTGGGGAATACGAAGGGATTAGAAACACAATGAATGACTCTAATTTCCAAATATTGTATGAGGGGGATGATACCTATTATCTCAAGAAAGTAGAAAACAATTTAAAGTAGCAAATATCTACAAGATAGTGGACAGCGTAAGTTCTGCAGCACTTTGGAACAAAGTGAAATTAACTGCATGAAAGTAAGGTTAGTTTTTCTGGCCAAACACACTTGTGTGCCAGACATTGTACCAAATATCATGAACACAAACGAGCATGGGATCCTCCCAAAGCTCCAGAGCTGTGCTGTCCACTAGGGTAGCCACTCGCGGGAGAATGGAGCACTACAAATGTGGCTAGTCCAAACTGGGACGTGCCGTGAGCATAAAACACATTTTTTAATGTGGCTGCCAGAAAGTTTAAAGTTACATATATGGTTCACACGGTATTTCTATTCATCAATGCTGCTCGATTTTTAAAATACGGGTAACGAAATGGCAAATGAAAGCTGTATGAGATAACCTATCCAGAGTGCCAAGAGATGGGAAGGAGAAGCTACAAACTGACGAGCACCTGCAATATACTCAGCAGTCTGAGAGGGCCAGGGAAGTCCTGGCTGATGTCAAGGATGAATGATTGCAATGCTGAAAATAAAACATGGCAAGGAGTGGGGAGAAATAATGTTTTTGTGGGGAGTGATAATATTTAGCTTTAGAGCAACAGAATTGCAAGCGATGATCGAATATAGAAGTGGATGCAGGTAGGTACAGTTTGGAATCTTGGGAGAAAATCTGGATTAGTGATGAGATTTTTGGGTTCTTTGAATACATGTGTTGGTTGAAGTCCTAAGCTTGAGTTATCCAAAACTGGAAGAGAAAGAAAATATCTGACTCGTGGAGGAAGTGCATTTAGGGGGCAGGAGGGGGAGACGTTGGAGAAGACAGAATGGGGAGAGAAGAACCAGAGCAATAGAAATGTCATCGAAACTAAGGGGTAGGAAATTGAGGGCAGAAAATGGTGCATTCGCTTGTTTTTCCTCTGTTCTTTTATTTACATTAGTGCAGGCTTTAGTCAGTGAACATTTATTAAACAGCAACTCTATGCCAGGCATTGTGAGGATTTCCGGAGATACGACAATAGACATACGGTGCAGAAAACAGTATGGTGTAAGGGGAGGACTGAGTAAGGATGGCGATGGGGGGAAAAGAAAAATCTAAAGACCATTAGCTTTGCACAAGTGACAACTGGTGACCAAAGCTCTCAGTAGGTCACACCATCAAAATAAGACCTACATGAATCAGACAGGATGAGAAGATTATCAAATAAGGTACATCATGAAGTAACTATTTAATTATTTTTATTTTTGCCAAGTAGATATAGCTGATAGCAGAGTTTCTCAACCTCGCACGGTTGACATTCGGACTAGAAGACACACGGGGAGGCCGCCCTGTGCGTTGTCGGATGTTTGGTAGCATCCAGAGCCTCATCCCCATGGAAGCCAGTAGCAATGCACCCCTACATCATTTGCGACCATCAAAACATCTGCAGATATTGCCAAATGTCCCCTGGAACGATGGCAAAATTACCCTTGATTGACAACCGCTGACCTCAAGTGAAAATTCAGCAATTAAACAAAACTAATATGTATGGTAAAGAGTATTAGTCAAAGTCATGCTGGCAGGTGTTGCCTTCAGTTCATGGTAGCTTAACGCAGTAGAGTTTTACTTATTGCTCAACTATGGATCCGTTAATGGCGTGGAGTTGGGAAGGGGAATGTGCCCATTTGGAGGCTCAGATCCCGTCCATCCTGTGACTCTCCCACCTTCAATAGGTGGCCGTTGAGATTTCCCTGGTTATCAACACGTAGCTGGCAGGCAAAGCAGGAGAAAGCGTAGGATTCCACAGGCGGTTCTTACAGGCCAGCTCTGGAAGAGAATGTGGCACTTTTCTGCACATTCCATTGGTCAAAATGGAGTCACCTGCCAAGACTGGGACTGGAAACAAAAACAAACACGCAAAAAAAAACCGGAGTCACATTTCCATAGCGAAGAAGGCTGAGAAATGCTGTTCAGCTGTGAATGCAGGAAGAAGGGAAATTTATCTCATGAATAATTAGCCAGGCACGGCCAATAAGCCAAAAGTGATCTTGGACCTCAAAGGTAATTTTCTCTTGGATTATCAAATGTGAATGCCTACATGAGTCAAATTTATAAAATTCTTAGATAAATCTCCACGTATCTTATTGCCATGTACAGACTGTTGCTTTAGAGTCAGCAGTATTGAGTTGCGGTTGTAAGAAAAAGTAACAAAACACATAAGGAATTCTATACTGGGCGACACATACTCATTATGCAAATTACTTTATAAGCAGTTGGAGGAGGTTATCAATGCCGGTCTTCGGAGAGACGCAGAATGGAGTGATCAAGTGCTGTGATTGAAATCGCAAGGCTGGTTCGGGATTCGAACTCATAGCTAGAGTCACCACGGGAAAATGACGCGGCCAACTTCCTGGATGTGGATGTGGGTAAAGTTACTTCATG
This sequence comes from Indri indri, assembly GCA_004363605.1. NCBI lineage: Eukaryota > Metazoa > Chordata > Mammalia > Primates > Indriidae > Indri > Indri indri. Next base: position 25,398 of record RJWJ010000025.1, on the reverse strand, counting down.
CCTGTAGTGCTGTATTTGAAACATATGAGACATGAGTCATCAAGAAATTGAAACAGATTTAATTAAAATGGTCTGAAATAATTCAGCTTCTCAAATCTATTACTCATTTGAAAAACAGAATAACAATCGGTTTGCGTTAAACAGCACATCGATGCATCACATTTTGCAGTCTTGTTCCTCTGTTCTTTCACTATTCTAACATTCGTCATAATTTAACTAATAAGCTAGGCAGTATTTACCTAAATTACAAGACTACTCTCTGAATGCCCCCAAGCAGATAGGGACACCCCCAGGGCACTGGAGGACAAGAAGTCATGCAATATCCCCCCCAGCTCTGCCCATGTTGGGGAGCGACTTCTCCCAGTGTATTGATCGGCTTGATACCCAGATAAATACGCCTTATATGTTGGATCTTGTAGTACATTTTTCTTTAGAAACAGTATAATAAATGTCATCTGTTTCCTAGGCTACCTGTAAAAGTCTATATAGCCCATAAAGTAGCTGAAATACAACATCATTCCTGGAGAGGTCTGGACTAGGCCATAAATAGCACCAAATTCCTTCTATTAGATTTGGAGGCAGCCTAGTGTGGTGAGTGGCAGCTGGGTCTCATAATAACTAACCCATGGCCTAGCTGCACGCACTAAAAAGACAGTAAATAAAAGACATCTGGCACCAAGTGTGTGCCATGAAGGTTGGTTCTATTCCATTTAGTCTCCTGCCTGTTTTCTTCCACCTGAATGCAATTATCTTTACGCCCATTTGTTCCTGTGATATTTCGAAGTGCAAATGAAATGATCTTTTGGAAAATAAAACAAACAGTTGCTACACCGAAGCCATTGCTGGAAGCAGTGTGGGATCTAGGGATCTAGATCGCTTTGCATGTCTCCCCCTCACAGCAAAACAAGTCTGCTCAGGAAAAAAAAAAAAAAGGTTGAAATAAATATTCAGAACAGCCATGAAGGAAAATAAGCATAAACTATGAGCATGTAGCCACATAGTTTTTCTATATATGCAAAGGGGGGACTTTGCCTTGGATATAGTCTTAGGCTTCTGTACAAATTTTAGCAGCAACAGGTACATTTTTCTTCTCATGTCTTGTCAATCTGTCACTGCATCATACCAGAAAAATAAGCCCTAAAATGAGGCGAGGCCAGTCTGAGGCAGAGACGGCTTGCCGATCACCAAAGACACACGCTCTTCTCTCAAAAGGTAGAGTTGTTGACGCCCGCGTCCCACCCCCCTTGCTATGAAGAGCAGTCCTATGATTCGTTCTGGCCAATGGCTTGGAGAGAAAGTGATGTGCATGATCAACAATCCAGTGTGAGTTCCTCGTGCTCTCTTCCGTGGCAACCTTGGAGGCTGTGTATTGAAAAGACAAGCACCAGAAGATGAAAGGAGCCCAAATCCCCGAGTCACTGCTCGGAAATGTGTTATCCAGGAGAGTTTTCTAACAAAGAATGCCCACTCTGGACGTGGTCTGAGTCAGACACATGGCAAATGAATGATACAGAATATAAATGTTCATAGGAGTTGGGGAAGGCTTGGTAATTGTGGTCCCTCTGGATCAGTGACGGTTTACTTGAGAAGAGAGAGAGGTAAGCTGGGTGCTCAGAATGTACTAGAAAGAGAGGAAGAGGAAAAGAAAGCCAGGCAGGAGCACGGTGATAGCAATGCATCATTTATGGTTGCGAGACTTTAAATAGACCAGTTTGGCTTGGGGGTAAATTTGAAAAGGGATTTTGAGAGATGAGGAGCTTTCTGGAGAGAAAGGACGTGGCTTTGACTACCATAGCAGGAACCTGGTCTTGTCAGTGAACGGGACCCGCTGAAGATGTCTGCGTCTGCAATGCTGGCAACATGAAAGATGAATTCAGGAAGAAGAGAGGAGACAGGACAGCAAGAAAAATTAAATAAATGAATAAAAAGAAAAGAAAGGAAAAAACAGCCAGTTAAGGTGCTGGGGAGGACGGGGCCGCAGACAGTGAACAACAGGAAGTACAAACTCCCTGCTACCCTCGGATCTGTCTTTCCGTCTTCCGCGAATATGATGTATGCAGGTCATGTTTGTGCTCCTTGAAATGTGGCAACAGTCTTTACCACTTTCCCCTTCTTATTTGCCAACAAATACTCTGTTTGTGGCAGCCACGTGTGCTGTTGTGGAGGGGAACTGAGGTTATTCGAGTCAGTCATTTCCAGTACGTTCCTCTCCGCCAGCTGGAGCTGCAGGAGGAGCACACAAGTCAGGTCTTGCCAAGGAGACGTTGGGAAGCCTCCTGAAGACTTCTGGGAGACTTTTTCTTCACTGCTAACAGGGAAGAACTGCTCAAGGGAAACCTTTTACTCTTCCTCCCACCCTTCACTTCCTGCTTTTGACTGTGATCGTGATATCTGGAGCTGTGGCAACCAGCTTGAGACCACACGGTAAAGACGGTGGAACAGAAAGACAGGTGGAGCTTAGTTTCTTGATGACATTACTGAGTTGTCAAACCATGTTGCTACTTCCTACCTCCAGACTTATGGGAGATAATTTGATGTCTTTATAGATTACGCCACAGTTAGCTAAGTTTTCTGTTACTTGGAACTAACGGCATCTCTGATTGATAGACTCCAAAATAAATTCGTTCTCAAAAGGCATCTATTATAAAATTTCATATGCTCGAAGCCATGGTGGCCTGTGCCTGATGATTTCACACTGGGAGATATGAGGGCTGTCCGGAAAGTATCCAGCCACGTACTATGAAAAATAGTATTAACGATGGCTGGATACTTTCCAGACAGCCCTCATATATTTCAATCCTGACTAAAGAAATTCTAAGCAGTCAAGCTAAGACCCACGTCACACATGCTTATAAATATCTTAAACCCAGATACAAAAGATATCAGATAAACCAAGAATGAAAGAGTTATCTGACAATCCTTTAAAAGCTAAATGCAAAGCAAGACATCAAAGTTTCTAAAATGTGGAAGTCAAATAAATTACCAGAGTAGCCACCAATGATAAGAGTATAAATATATGGAGCAAAGCATTCAGAAGACAGAAGGAAATTACTATAGCCAAAAGACACAGTGTAATTTTGCCCTGGATTTGTAATATCATTGCCCCCCCCAAAAAAAGCATTTATAATTAAAGCTTCAAAATCAGAAGTGAATATAAATTTTTCCCCAGACATAAATTTAATAAAGGATTCCAATAAATATTAATAATATAAATTGTTTATATAGAACTACATATATCCTATTTACTGAACAAGTAATTTATCAACCCTGTTAACAAATATTCCACAGTAAATGCAGTTAGAAAATAAATGCATAAAAATCCTTCAAAACCTTATGCAAAGTCTATATATGTCCCAAAGAACAGAAATGGAGTTCCGAAATATACCTCTAGAAAATCAGACATGAGCAGAAGAAGAAGGTGTGCTCTTGGGCAAAACACTAATATTCTCTTATTCTGACCCTCTTTCTGCTTGACAAAAACTCAACTGCTGAGACTATGTTTTCATTTGTGGTTTTATTTAGTGCTTTTCCAACAATCGAAATGCCTGGCCCATTGTGATTCTCAATAATGTTTGTTGAATGAATACCTAAAATCTGCTGTATTATTTTTCTTTGGCTGCTATTACAAATTACTACAAACTTGGTGGCTTAAAATAACAGAAATTTATTCTTTCTCATTTTTTGGAGGCCAGGAGTCCAAAATGAATATCACTGAGCCAAAATCAAAGTCAGGAGGGCTGTAGGGGAGAATCTGTTTCTCGTCTCTTCTGGTGACTGCCAGCGTCTCTTGGCTTGTGGCTGCATCTCTCCAATCTTTAAGAAAAGCATCTTTAAATCTCTCTGTCCTCTGTTGTCACATCAGCTTTGTGTGTGTGTGAAATCTGTCCCTGCCTTCCTCCTATAAGGATATCTGAGATTGTATTCAGGACCCGTCCCAGTAATCCAGGATAATAGCCCATGTCAAGACCCTAAACTTAATCACATCTGCAAAGATACATTTCTTTAAGCTTTATGTATTTATTTATTTTACTTTTTTATCCTCCCCTGTCACCTCCCCCTACCAAAGATACTTTAAAAAAAATTAGGTAACATTCATAGGTTCTGGGGATTATCATGTGGATATCTTAGGGAATATCATTTTTCAGTTTAAGACAAAAGCATTCTAAAAAAGTGATAAACTAAAAACAGAAGAGATGCCAAATAAAAAGAGCCCCCAAAGGAGAAAAACCGTGTTCCTGTTACCCACACGGATAACTTTGATCATCTTTTTTTTTTTTTTTTTTTTTTTGAGACACAGTCTCACTCTCTTGCCTGGGGCGAGTGCCGTGGCATCAGCCTGGCTCACAGCAACCTCAAACTCCTGGGCTCGAGCAATCCTACTGTCTCAGCCTCCCAAGTAGCTGGGACTACAGGCATGTGCCACCATGCCTGGCTAATTTTTTTCTCTATATATTTTTAGCTGTCCAATTAATTTTCTTTCTATTTTTTTTGGTAGAGACGGGGTCTCGCTCTTGCTCAGGCTGGTCTCGAACTCCTGAGCTCAAACAATCCGCCCACCTCAGCCTCCCAGAGTGCTAGGATTACAGGCGTGAGCCACCACGCCCGGCAACTTTGATCATTTTAATGCAGGCAAATTCTTTACGTGCAAGGAAAACAAAAATTAAAGACAACTTTATTTGGTTAAAATTAATGTGGCGATACATAAATTTTCAAACTGAACAGCTAATGCTAATACATAAAAATTGGAAAATTACAGACCTTTCCTCGGAAATAAATAATTAATATCGCCTAAGGTAAAGAATGGGTCTGTTAGAACTTTTGCGGGGAACATGATCCAAAATCATCGTCACTAGTACCATTCGCTTGGACTCTTTCTGGAGTAAAAGAACGTTGGGTGAGATAGTTTTCCTACCCCAACATTGTTTCTGTAGACTTCTGAGGACAGAAGAGAAGAGGGAGAAGGAAATATTGCCAAGAATTCTGACGCTACAAAGGCTGACAGGAAATGTTGAGTGAATTACGCATTTCGGGAAGTTCTAAAACTCTTCAGAATACAGAGCTATGATTTAGTGCCCTGAGAAAACACAGAAAGAGAATTCTGAAATTCTTAGAACAACAGAAATCTAGACTGTATTATCACGATGATTTTTCTCCTACTGTTCCTATATCCAGCACGTTCTTCCAATATGTTGTTGCATATTAGGGAACTCACTACAAAAGCAGTTAAAAATTATGAGACTAATAAATCCTTCAGTTTTACTTTGTTTGCTTTTCTAACTACTTTCGAAACGCCTACATGCTGAGAACAAAGCAGGGCTCTAGGCAGGGATCCACTGTCTCATCCGGCCTCCCGCCCAGACAGGGCTGCTATTCCTAAGTCCCCCTCCCTCAATAAACCTCTTGAACCCCCATCTCATGGCCTCCGTCTAAGGAAAGTGACCCCACAGTCGGTACCAGCCCTGATCCTAGGAAGCCAACCCCGGGGATAGTTTCTGGGGTGGGATGACTCCCCCCAGGATGGCAGCGAGCATCTCATCACAGGTGGCCGGTGGGGGGGTGGGCCCTGACAGTCTCTGGGACAAGTGTCAGCTGTGGGATCGATGATGTTTCCCCTGTAGGAAACTTGGATGAGCTATAGGAGATGCCCTGTGGGTACATTGTTTCTGTTTGTGACAATTATACAGGGAATGACAAAAATTGGAGTGTGGAATTGGATGGCTGCTAACAAGTGCCATTGGTGCATTGAAGAGAGAAAAGAACAGAGACCTGTCGCTCATCAATTTAAAATAAAGTGTGAGCGTGGAAGGGATAAAAACAAAAACAGACTAACAAACAAAAAACCCAAAGCAGGGCTGTACACACCTGCCTTTAAGAGTATCCACTAACATTTCTTCTAATGCCCGCATTTTAACGTTTATCCTAGAATTCCTTGTCTAATACATACTTGTTAAAAAGTAAATATTGAGTCAACAAATATTTGTTGGCCGGGTGTGGTGGCTCATGGCTGTAACCCTAGCACTCTGGGAGGCCGAGGAGGGAGGATCGCTCAAGCTCAGGAGTTCGAGACCAGCCTGAACAAGAGCAAGACCCCCTCTCTACTAAAAATAGAAAAACTAGCCAGGCGTGGTGGTGTGCACCTGCAGTCCCAGCTACCCGGGAGGCTTAGGCAGGAGGATTGCTTGAGCCCAGGAGTTGGAGGTTGCTGTGAGCTAGGCTGACGCCATGGCACTCTAGCCCGGGCAACAGAGAAAGCCTCCATCTCAAAAAAAAAAAAAAAAAAAAAAATTTGCTGGGTGATTGAATGAATGAATGAATGAATGAATAGTAGCCCACAGACACTTTTCAAGCAGGCAGGTCACGTGACCTGATTCTCTCCAGAGCAATCGGAATGAATAAACGGGAACATAATTCTTGTTTGTGAATTGAGAAATCCTGGTGCCCATGGGGGATGCGGGTAGAGACACTGTGAGAACAAGTCTGTGTATCCCAGAAAACTCCGCAGAGAATTCTCGAAACATCCCAGAAACAACAACAAGGAATAGAGAAGATAGAAACCGATTGTTCTATTGACTTTTATTTTCTATTGAATTAGGCTTGGACGTGTTTTGGAGGTTTCTTTTCCTTCTCATCCTCTTTGAAAATCCTCCTTCTCCTTCCTCTTCCTCTCCTTCCTCTCCTGCGCCCCCTGTCTCGTTCTCCTCTTCCTCATCTTCCCCACCGCGTATTTCCCGGTATCGTGCCAGTCCCCGAGCAAATGCAGCATGTACAAACCAGCGAAAATGAGACGGGGCTTGCTGAGCATACTCTGTCTTAAAACTATCTGTAGCAGTTTTCAGCTCTTGGAAAAAGTGAATCCAGTTCACTTGGTCTTAAAACCAATTGAACATTTTATTTTGTTATTGTTATTTTTTAGAGCCCAACTACAACACGGCACCAACTGAACATGGTGAAACTGTTGCCAAGGCCAAATAAAAGATCAAGAATAAAGCACAGGCATTGAAAATACAAGCGAATTGGCCAGGATCACAAAGAACATTGCCCGTAAGGATTTATTTTTTTTATTATTTTTATTTATTTTTATTCAGGATATTATGGGGGTATAAACATTTTGGTTACATATAATGCATTTGCCTCTCCCGAGCCAGGGCTACAAGCGTGTCCTTCCCGAATACAGCGCATTCTGCTTCCATTAGTTGTGGGTTTACGCCCCCACCCCCTGACCTGACCAGCACCTGGTGAGTATCACTCCACGTGAACAACTTAGCGTTGGTCAGTTAGTACCAATTTGATGGCGAGTACATGTGGTGAATGTTTTTCCATCCTTTTGATACCTCCCTTCGAAGGATGGGCTCAAGGTCTAACCAGGATAATGTAAGAGGTGCTAGATCACTACTGTTTTTTATAGTTGAGTAGTATTCCATGGTGTACATATACCACATCTTATTAATCCACTTATGTATTGATGGGCACTTGGGTTGTTTCCACATCTTTGCAATTGTGAATGGTGCTGCTATAAACATTCGAGCGCAGATGGTTTTATCATAGAATGTCTTTTTTTCCTTTGGATAGATGCCTAGTAGTGAAATTGCTGGATCAAATGGTAATTCTATTTTTAGTTCTTTGAGATATCTCCATATTACTTTCCACAGAGGTTGCACTAGTTTGCAGTCCCACCAGCAGTGTAAGAGTGTTCCTATCTCTTCACATCCACGCCAGCATTTGTTGTTTTGGGACTTCTTGTAAGGGCCATTCTCATTGGAGTTAGGTGATATCTCACTGCAGTTTTGATTTGCATTTGCCTAATGATTAGAGATGTTGAGCACTTTTTCATATGTTTGTTGGCCATTAGTCTGTCTTCTTTTGAAAAGGTTCTGTTCATGTAGCCCATATGGATTTAGAACTCGGGGTTAGCCAAGTCAGATACAATGGCGCTCTCCTTTTTCAACTCCAACTAACGTTTTAAAGTTTGGAAACGCATGGACCGACCATGGGGGTTTACAGAACTTACATGCTTGATGATAATGACCTTGTGGTAAGATGGAAAGAAGCTGGTTCAGATGCCCCCCGGTCTGTATATAATATAGCCCAATTTGCAGATTGCGCTTCCTCCGCTGTGAACCTAGCTTGCCATTTTTGTTCATTTGTTGTTTTCCTGAACATGGGGCTCAACTCAGATGAACTGATTGGAGTAAAGTGCCAGCCAAATAATCGCACCGTAGTGTTAGTGCTTGACAGCAATTGTGGATACACTGCGAGTGCTTGGGTGAGTCAACAGCACGCACTGTCATTTGGATATGGTTGGTTGGTCCCCACCAAAACCCATGTTGAAATTTGATTTCCAACGTGGCAGTGTTGGGAGGTGGGACCTAATGGGAGGTGTTTGGGTCATGAGGGCTCTGTCCTCGTGGGTGGCTTGGAGCCATTCTGCAGACATGTGTCCTCGCTCTGGCAAGACTGCATCTGTTCTCGAGGGAAGGGATTCGTTCCCTCAAGAGTTTGTTGTATAAAGCCAGGACACCCTTTGGGTGTTGCCTCTTGGCATGTGTCTGCTTCCCCTTTGACCTTCTGTATGTTTTGATGCAGCATGAAAGCCCTCACCAGAAGCCGAAGATGCTGGCACCATGCTTTTTGTAATTCCAAGCCTGCAGAACTGTATGCTACGTACAGCAGACTGACATATTCTGCTGTAGTGACACAACACAGGATTGAGATAGCACCGCATGGACACAGAAGGCCCAATAGCCTCTGCAGGATATGTAATTTCCGGTACCTGCCAGAAAAGCTTTAAATCAAAGCTTCAAGAGGAAAAGAGAGGTGCACACGAGGAATTCAACATTAGAGTGGGTCTCTTGCATCGGTCTGCCTGCTGGGGGAAGGAATCAGATCAGATGTGATGTCCTGGCCCTCACCTCCAGGGAACATCTTTCCAGTCTTTCCTGGAATTTGAACTGAGTTTATTTCATCTCAACATTTCTAGTATACAATGTCCATTAACCCTTCCCATTCTGGATTCTTAGTATTCTTTCCTGTGTTCATTTATTCATTCATTTGTTTATTCAATAAGCAATCAATAAACACTTACGAATGTCAAATAAGGAACAAGTACTCGACTTTGTACTTAAAATAGATGATGATGATATGTATTATCAAAAGCTATGTGGGGAGTGATCTGGGATCTACAGTGACCGGCTGTCCATTCACTCCACTGGCTTGGGCCTAATAAGGGAAATTGACCAGGAGTAGCCTTTTCAAATCTCTTATATCTATTGTAGATTCATTCAACATAAGATCATCCAATAAAAACTTTAATCTAGGTAGTTACCTGTGATGGGTCACTGGTCTCCTTGTAGGCATAGATTCTCAATCTAAATCTCTCCTCCACCCCAGGTAGCTGTCTTGATAGTTACTGTGGATTGGATCTGGCTGGAATCGAGAGCCTTCTGCCTCAGACTGAGTCTTCCTGTGTCAGTGGAAGGACAGCAAGCATGCTGCAATGGAAACAAGTGTCAAATTATGAGACCTAGGGGCTTTATCTTTAGTAAACCCTAATGTGCTGACCGCGGATGTGTTTAGTGTGCACGCTGGCTTTGCTGCCTCCACTCATCTGGCTGTGTTTACAGCTGTCACCTTAGGCAGCCCTACTGTGCTGACCCTGGTACGAGGTGGTGCCCTTTGCTGAATGCAGTCACCTCTCACAGGTGGATACTGATAAGATATTGTGGCTAGAACAGGGCCTTAGACTCAAAATTTACACACATACACACATACACTATGTACTTGGATTTAAGGTATTTCATTTCTTCTAGCAAAAAATTGCATTTAGATAATGCATCCCTTACGGTGGAATTTAAGGCAGAATTGGAGGGATATTTCATAGCAGGTGGCCATTCTCAATCCTCCGTAAGTGTCCTCCATCCCAAAGGTCTATTATCTTCTTTGTCCTGTCTAGCCCAAGCATAGGCCTGGTGATAAGATTCTGGTTTTCTAGACAGGGTTGACTTTAAGAGATTTCGTATGTGTTTGCCCTTTTTGAGATTAAAAAAAAGTTTCCAGCTGGGCGTGGTGACTCACGCCTGTAATCCTAGCACTCTGGGAGACTGAGGCAGGAGGATAGCTTGAGGTCAGGAGTTTGAGACCAGCCTGAGCAAGAGTGAGACCCCGTCTCTACTAAAAACAGAAAGAAATGATCTGGACAACTAAAAATATATAGAAAAAATTAGCCGGGCATGGTGGCGCATGCCTGTAGTCCCAGCTACTCAGGAGGCTGAGGCAGGAGGATTGCTTGAGCCCAGGAGTTGGAGGTTGCTGTGAGCTAGGCTGATGCCATGGCACTCTATCCTGGGCAACAGAGCGAGACTCTGTCTCAAAAAAAAAAAAAAAAAAAAGAAAACAGAAACAAAACAAAAAAAAGTTTCCAGTTCGACATAATTTTATGTACCTTGTTCCAAATACTTTTCCTTTTCATTTTTCCTTTCAATATGTTGAGCTAAATTTGACCCATAATTCATCTTTGTTTTTGAGAAACACATCAAGATATTTGACCCATCAAACATTTAGTGAAATGTCAGATAATCTTTTCAATAAAAAGGGGGTTTCAAGGGCTAAAAATCAGGAAGTCGATTTGCCAAATTGAAACATACTATGATCTCAAAAAGTTTAGGATTGCTTCAGAATATAAAATTAATAAATACAAGATGGTCCTATACTTTAGTCTACCCTTTAATTCTTCTCTTGTTACTATTTTATGATAAAACAACAGAAATGCTATAGAATAAAATGGACTCTTTTGCTTTTAAAGTTTTTTTTCTGTGTTTTTTTGTTTTGTTTAGTTTGTACTTTAGGACAATTTAAAGCCTCATTTCTCAGAGTGTATTCCATGGAACACAAGTCCATCAAAAAGCACCTCACCCCAAAACGTTCTCTTGTCTGCTAACCGTGGCAAGTACTCCATAGCGTTTTCTCTCTGTTGGCTCACAATGCACGTCACTGTCCAGAGACTCTGCAAAAGTAGAGCGTAAGAAAAGATTTTTAAATTTACCTAACCCAGCATGGCCTGCTCTGCAAGTATATCTGTCAATATCCATAGATTGCATTTTGGAAATACTTACTTTTTCATAGTTACTTAACCCTTGAATATTTCTCCTTTTCAGAGATGGAGGCAGGGTAATATACTAGTTAGATATATGGACTTTGACTCAGACAACCTGGGTTTAAACCCCAATTCTGCTATTTACCAGTTGTGTGACCTTGAGCCATGATGTAATCTCTCCAAATGTCAGTCTTCCCATCCCTAAAATGGGTATCTTCATACTACCAAACTCATAGGCTGGTTGGGAAGATTTAAATGATAACTCTCATAAAATATTACCATAGTGTGTATGTAGAAGACTCTCAAAAGTTTTATGATTATTTTAGTAGTGCTCTTATTAATAGAGGTGGCTTGGGGGTCTACGTCTAAGCTACCCATAAACATGGAGGCCACTGTGATTTCACTGTGACTACCGGCCCCTCTGCCTTGCCATTCAGAAGCAGCAGGTTTGCGTTGAAAATGGATCTCCCCACAGGCCACTTTTCCAATCTGGAATGTGCGCCAAACCTGCTTTATCAGATCACAGTCTACGGAAGTCAATCGCAGCTGGGGGCAAACTGCAGACAAGCCCTTCCTCTTTTCGCTTTCTTCTCTTCTGCTTTCCAGCTCCAACACTGCTTTGGGTAACGTCTTCATGTCCCCCTCTCTCTGTCACCCAGTGTCAACTGGACTGATTTAGGGTCACCTGGCTGTGCTGTACAAATCCAGCAGTTTAACAGATGTTTACTGAGTACTTCGGTGGTCCACGCATCTGTGTCTCCAACTCCAGGATATGACTTCTCCAAAGGGCAGAGTTTGAGTGTTGACATTATAAGAGGAAAAAAGAGTGAAAAGAAAACACTTAGCTTCTTTGGCGAATTACCTGAATAAACAGCTGAAATTCAAGAAGCCCTTCAGTTTAGGGAGAGACCGTGAACACAGCAGGAAGACGCTGCAGGCCTGGTGGCAAAGGTTGCGACTTTCCACCCTAAGCACACCTCACCCGAGCTTTCTCCCTAAAAGCTGCTGACGGAGCTTTGAGCTTTGGCAAAGGATCGTCCTCTCACGGCTGATAAGCTGAGCCCTGTTTTATGTTTAACTTGCTCCAGCTGCAGGAAGGGTAGGGGTGGGGATGCGTCGCTTATAAGAGGAGCGGTGACAATGTTCTGGGCAGTCCTCCTCCTCCTGCAGCTCGGGTCCCCTTAGGGCCTCCTTCTCCCACCCCGTTTCCCCTTCATCCTGGAGGGGCCGGTGGGGACGAAGGGACAGAGGAGAGGACGCAGGGAGCCAGAGGTGTGGGAAAAGCGAAACCAGGCTGCCAAACCAGGGGATCCCTTCCAATTTGAAAAGGAAGTCTGCTGACGTTCGTTAGCTAAATTTAACATCCTTTTCTGTGTAACCTTAGACTTGGGAAACAAACATGAACTTTGCGGAGGCAGAGGGCTCTAAGAGATACTGCATTCGAACGAAGCATGTGGCCATCATCTGTGCGGTGGTGGTGGGGGTGGGATTAGTAGTGGGACTCGCCGTGGGCTTGACCAGATCGTGCGACTCCGCCGGAGACTGCGAGCAGGGCACAGCTCCCGCCGCGTCCCAGCTGCCTCCCGCCGCGGGTCCTTCGTCTCTTCCTCCCCAGGACCAGGACGTCTGCCCGGCCAGCGAAGACGACAGTGGGCAGTGGACGGACTTCAGGCTGCCGGACTTCCTCAGCCCCGCGCACTACGACCTGGAGGTGCGGCCCGTGCTGGAGGAGGACACCTACTCGGGCACCGTGAGCATCTCGGTCAACGTGAGCGCACCCACGCGCCACCTGTGGCTGCACCTGCGGGAGACGAGGATCACGCAGCTCCCGGTGCTGCAGGGGCCCTCCGGGCAGCAGGTGCCCGTTAAGAGATGCTTCGAGTACAAAACGCAGGAGTACGTGGTGGTCGAGGCGGAAGAAGAGCTTCCACCCAGCGGCGGCGACGGTCTCTACGTCCTGACCTTGGAGTTCGCCGGCTTGCTGAACAGCTCCCTCGTGGGCTTTTACAGAACCACCTACACGGAGAACGGACAAACCAAGTAAATATTCCTTTTTGCTTGACATGCCTGAGCCTCACGTAGCTGCCTTCTATTCGTAGTTCTTTGCGTTTCCTTTGCGCTTTCCACCTTTTCATTATTTCGCTGGTCTGATCTTTATCTACCCCTGGTTTCAGTGCTGCCTGCTCATCTGGAAAGTAAAAAGTGTTGCCCTGTTGCATTTTAAAAGCTTCTCCTAAAACTAGAAAGTAGCGAATGAATTGCATGAGGTCAAAAATCAGTGTTAGGTATTCCATCAGGAAAAATCATAATCTACTGCACCGTATCCTTAATATTTACATAAATTATGTCAGATTTAAAAAACCACATGTGTTTGGTAAATTTCACTAGGGATATTCTTGGGTTATACGGCAATGATTTTAAACTGAACTTTTAGAGTGGTATTACACTAAATTTAGGTGAAAAATGACTAAACTGCAGTTACTGTTTTGTCCATTTTATTGGAGAAGAGAAACATTCAAAAATTACATGAGATCCACAGAATTAATCTTTGTGACTTCATCTAGGAAGGAAGTCAGGACTGTGTCTTTTTTGTCTCATATGGGCAGAACTGTGTTTTAGACACAGGCTTTCAGGAAATACTGAGTCCACGCATCAGTAAGTAGCACATGGGTCAGTTTGGGAGCTCATTGCTCACCATGCACTATGCAATGGTAATGCTAAGCCTTTTGCAACATAAAAGATATACTAAGTAACTAGGTGCATACAGATGCTTTTTCTCCCCACAGTCCTCCAAGCAGAGATGGATGTGTGTCTGTGCGTGTGTTTGCTTCACATGTATGCATATTCTATCTATCTAGTATTTGTAACAATCCACCGATATTACTATGCCATGTTAAAGGCATAAACTTTCTCATTGAACTCAAAAAACCTTCATGCTGTGGATGTGGCCGTTGACTCAGGGAGGAGGGCTACACTACACCTGAGGTGTTACTGCACTTGAAACTGCTTTGACCTTTGCCTACTTAGATTCTGATGAGGTAAATGATTAAGAGTGTTTTGTGTCGCGATTCAGAAATGGGAGTCTGGGGCCAGTCCACTGAATTTCCCTTTCCTCTGTTGTTTTAAGCATGTTATAGAGCGAAGTGTATCTTTTGGTCAATAGTCTTCTTGTTATTTGTTAGAGAGACCCAGGACTAAGGAGAAATATTTAAATATCCCTCTATTACTGTGTGGTACTCTGATAAATAGAATAGAAATAACTTGAAGAAAATATTTGGAGGGACCATGCTTATTTAGATTGTATATCTTAATACTGGTGTAAATAAAACAAGCTTCTTTGTTGTTTACATATTTTTCTGTCCATAAAAATTATATTGTTGAAAGGGTAAAAAATTATAAAAAAGGAAAATCAAAGCCTACAAATAAGATCACCACCCAGAGGTAATCCCTATTAACAAGTTACTGTATATTCTAATATTTTTTCTAGGCAATCAAAATTGTAAATGCATGATTTCTGCCAATCTGTCAATCTATCTACATGCCTTTTTAACTTAATATATCATGAGCATTTCCCCTTATTCTTAAATATTTTTAAGAGTCTGATTTTAAAGATTCTGCAGTATTCTATTGTATGAATGCACTGTTTAAAAGCAATTCCCTATTGTTGGGCATATGAGTTGCTTCTAGTATTTTATTTTTATAAACAAGACAGGAAATAACATAGTAGTAAATATATCTTTATATGTGTAGCTATTTCCTTCCATTAGGATATATTCCTAAAAACAGAATTGCCAGGCCAAAGGATATGAATATATTCAGAAACTTGTGACATGTATTGTGTTTATTTATTACATAAATAATACACATGCATAGCAGAAAACTTGGAAAACAGAGACAGTTGTAAGAAAAAAATAAAAATTCATCCATAAATTCATCATCCAAATATGGCCATTGTTAACATTTAGGCAGAGAGTCTTCTAGTATTTTCTCTGGATATAGATAAACATGGCATTATTATATCGTATGTGGTATTGTGTAACATGCTTTTTCTTTTCTTTTTTTTTTTTGAGACAGAGTCTCACTCTGTTGCCCTGGCTAGGGTGAGTGCCGTGGCGTCAGCCTAGCTCACAGCAACCTCAAACTCCTGGGCTCAAGCGATCCTCCTGCTTCAGCCTCCCGAGCAGCTGGGACTACAGGCATGCACCACCATGCCTGGCTAATTTTATATATATATTTTTTTAGTTGTCCAGCTAATTTCTTTCTATATTTTTTTTAGTAGAGACGGGGTCTCGCTCTTGCTCAGGCTGGTCTCGAACTCCTGAGCTCAAACGATCCTCCCGCTTCGGCCTTCCGGAGTGCTAGGATTACAGGCGTGAGCCACCGCGCCTGGCCATAACATGCTTTTTCAATATAGCATCAATGCTTTAACATGTCATTTGGCATTATTCTACAAGTGATTTGGTGGATACATGGTAAACCACTGTGTGACTACAATGTGATTTATTCAACTTTTCCATTAAATGTGAGTATTTAAGTTGCTCCTACTTTTTCACCTATAAGCACCTAGAAGAATGCAATGAACATCTTTATTAATAACTACGAACATGTTCTAATATTTTTGTAAGAAAATCCCTAAGAGATTGGCCAAAACTACATATATGTCAATGCTTGTATTTATGTGTATTTATATATACACATATATAACATACACATGCATGAACATGCATATGCGTGTGTGTGTCTCCACATTGACTTTCAATAGTATGTTCCAAATTCCATTTCCACCAACAATGTATGAAAGTGCCTATTTCTCTGAGTCTTACTGGTGATACGATGATTTTTTAAAGTGTTTGCCAGTTTGTTAGAGAAAAAGACATAATGTTGTAAAGAATATCCACCGTAAAGGGATTCTAAAAATTCATTAGTGAAAAGTGAAAACGAGTCAAAACTTTTAAATTATTATTGCTAAAACTTTAAAACTCCTTCTTAGGTTATGAAGACAATAGAAATTTCATCTGAGTAAAGCCATCAAAATATTTATAAAATAGGCCGGGCGTGGTGGCTCACGCCTGTAATCCTAGCACTCTGGGAGGCCGAGGCGGGCGGATCGTTCTGAGCTCAGGAGTTCCAGACCAGCCTGAGCAAGAGCGAGACCCTGTCTCTACCAAAAAATAGAAAGAAATTAATTGGACAGCTAAAAATATATATAGAAAAAATTAGCCGGGCATGCTGGCGCATGCCTGTAGTCCCAGCTACTCGGGAGGCTGAGACAGTAGGATTGCTCGAGCCCAGGAGTTTGAGGTTGCTGTGAGCTAGGCTGACGCCATGGCACTCGCCCCAGGCAAGAGAGTGAGACTCTGTCTCAAAAAAAAAAAAAAAACAAAAAAAAAATTTATAAAATAAATAAAATTTTACACACAATAGGAAGGCAGAAACGTATGGAACTATATAGTTTCCATTAATACGTTTCTGTTACGTATGAAAAAGCATTATATACTCAAATATATAATATTCACTCTGACTCTCTGGATTATTTTACTGTGCCAGTTAATTTTATCATAAAATATATACCTGAGAGCTGTCACTCTGATTAAGTTCACTGACTTAATTTTTTATTGGAAAATACTAAGTGACGGCAAGATTGGCAAGTAAGGCTGATGCTCAGTTAGGTTCTCATTGGTCTTCCTGACTTTGTCTGTTTTCACTGGGAGAAGCTGAAAGCTGTCGCATTACACAGGTTGCTGCTAGTACTGCACACATGGTTTTGAAACAGCTCTGGCATCTGCTCAATAACCTCATTTAGGCTAAATGGAATACTTGTGGTTTTCCTTGTTATGAAATATTTCAAGCATATGAGAAAAGTGCATTATGTTTTTTCTTTTTCCAAGCCTGTGAGTAACATTTTGACAATGCAGCCTCCAGGAATTCTCATCTGCAGAGTCCGTACGAGGGCTGCCTGAGTGAGTCCACTGGGAGTAGCACCATTCTTTCACACTGTAGAGTGAGCCTTGTCATATATGACCTTCATGCAATTGTGCATATCATCATAGTCATGCATTTGAAGTATGCAGTCAAAATTATGTTTTCTGACCTGTCTGCCTTAATGTGCAATTTCACTCCAGGATTGAGTAGTAGCGGTTTGGGGTATTAATGCAACAACCGCAATGCAAAGTAAACATGGTCACACTCTGTAAGAAACCCACATTACTTGAATTCTGCAAATACGGCCAGGACTTTGAACTTCACAAGGAGGAGGCAACTATCCACGATTCTCCCCCAAGACTGAGGGGCAGAGGGAGAGATGAGAGGCGCCAGAGCTAGTGTAGAGTTCCTCGACGGTAACTGTCACCTCGTCCTGCTGGGGACAGAGCTGTAGTGACGCTTGGGAGGTGCAAGTTTAGAAACATCAAAAGTCACTTTTTCTTTATTGATCTCCCTCTTCCGACTCTACTACTTAGGGTCTGAGGAAAACCACTGAGAAGGATCAGAACCTTTCGGACGTTTCCCCGACCGCTCCCTCCTCCGTCCCACTCTCTCACTGTGTTACGTGGATTTCCAGTTGTTCTTGTCCCAGAAAGAGTTCCCCTCTCCTCAGATCTCCAAACTGTGTATTTTCTTCTCTCCAAGGTTCAGCATTTCCTTCTTAGTATTTGAATTGTGCTTACTCAGCGTTTCCCAAAGTGTGTCCCACAGAGTTCCAGTTGCGTGGGATCTTGGTAGATATTGTCAGGGCAGTGGGGGCGAACGAAAACAAAACTAGGGAGGGATTCTGTTAGTTTGGACAATAATACTAAACCCGAAATGGTCTGTTTTTGTTTTTTCATAGTGGAACTTTTCAAAGATTTTGTTATATGATAATGTCCATTATGACTCTCTCTAATCCCATCTGTCTGTGACTTTGGACTCTTCTGTGGCGTTCCCGAGAGTAGGGCTGTATCTCTCTTGTTCACTGCCTAGAGCACGATGAGCACTAAAATATTATTGAATGAATATATGGAAACATTTTCCTATAGGCTATCACGTGACTGATGCCCTGTGGCACACGTCACGACATGCTTCACTGACACGGCCCTTTCCCATAAACGAGTCCCCCTTCCTCCAAGGACATCGCTACCTTCCCTCTTAGCCAGGGTGCAAAACTCTGCGGAAGGTTTGTAAGTTTTTTTTGGCTTAGGAATGTAATCTTCATACTTTAAGGACTGAGAATCATTAGACTGACAGGAAGCACAAGAAGAATTTAAAAGAGGATCAGATCATTTCTAGTTTGGGTTTTCAGGGTGTTCTTCATTGCATTGGTAGAATTGAAGCTGAAGTTTGATATTATGGCGGAATTGCCGTAGGTAGAGACACGGGAGAAGGTAAAAAGCAGACAGGAAAGGCATCGAGTGAGAAAAGCATAGTGGGGACAAGAAAATTAGTTTGCAGGGGAGGTTTCTCCAAAGAGGCCACTAGAGATAACTGAAGAGAAGCAGAGGGAAGAAAAGGAAGAATAGCTGATGGGTGGCATGAAGGAAACATTGACCCATGACCTTTTGGCTGTGGATGGGGAAGGAAAGGGCTAACTCAACACCTGGGTATGTGGAAATGGAGCAAGAATCCAGGAAAAAGAAGGACAGTGATTTCAGGAGAGAGAGAACAGGATGCGAGGGAGAAAATAGCTTGGAGGTAAGGTTTCCAAGATTTACAGATTGACGAACTATGGGGAATTGTGAATTAAAGTTATGGGTTTAGGCTGCCCCAGATACCTGATCTGATCTGACTGAGAACCCTCACCTTGAACTGATATTAGAAACAGAGGAGAAGGAGCCGGTTTAGAAGGTTATAAATTCAGTGTCAGATGTGTTGAAGGCCTGTCAGACATCTAAGAAGAGATGACTAGTAGTCATTTGGATAAATAAGTCTGAAGCACGAGCTTAGAGTCTGTGATGAAGATTTAGGAGTTGAGAAGAAACATCAGTGAGATGATCTTAGGTGTGTGTGCGTGTGTGTGTGTGTGTGTGTGAGAGAGAGATTCTCACATGCACGATGTGTACTTTTAATGTTGAAATTTTTGTTATATGTCAGTTTATTCATTACCATCTTAGATTGATATATCAAGCTATTATTCCATTATCCATAAAAGTAGATTTTCTTTTTGGTCTTGTTTACTTGTCGCAGGAGGCTAAGTAATTTCCTTCATTTTGGAAGAAAGGAAACAATAAGAAATTTTACTTGACCTTGAATATCTTCTACATAGAAAAAAGTAATTGAAAAATAAAGTTAAATAATTAACTGGTTCATTCAAACCACCATAAAAGCACATTGAGGTCTGAACAATGTACAGGGGTTGTCTTGCACTGTTCAGCTCCCTGACACAATTCTGGAATCCTCTGCTCAGTCTGCACAGACCTTAGCAATCGTGGCTCCCTCCCCTGCGTCAGAAGCCTGTGTTTAAGGATTTCACCCAGACCTTGCTGTTGATTCTGCTAGTGCGTCTTATTAAATTGCTGGACGCAGCCTGAGAGTCCTCATCAGAACCAGCATGCCAGGTGATTTATGAGATAATCAGGTAGTTTTTTGTTTTGTTTTTAAAGTTGACTCAGAGTGAACCAAGCTGTGACTTGTGTTACGGCGTCTCTCCCTCAGCTTTCTCTAAAGTCACCTTGATCTGATCCACTCAGAGAAGTCAGAGAATGTTCGTCCCTTTTGTAAATTACTAAATTGCATAGAATATTGTTGCGTTGTGCTGGGTCTAGTAAGTGACTTATTAACATGGCGTAGGGCAGCCCCTGTGGGAAAGTGGTTTAGCTTAGCACATTTGCCTGGCGAACCCAAGAGTCACTCTGAACATGTTGTGCTGTTAGTCAGGCTGTCCCTGTTAATTTGCAACACAATTCATCTGATTTTAAAAAGGAGTTTTAATCACTGAATAAAACCTCCCCAAAGAAGCTGTGATCTCAGATCTTTTTGTATTACTATCTCGTATACTTAGTTTTCAAATTTGCATATATTTGGAAAAGTTTAGTGACTGTTGATGGAATTTACATATATAAATAGGGGTTTTCGAGTTATTTAGAAGTTCATGAGAAAAATAGCAGGTTATCATTTTTAAAAATGGTGATATTGCCTATAGTATTTATATACCAAGTAATTTTATTCCAGTACATATTACAGTCAAATGAATGAATCTTAGATACTTTGGATTGTGGAAAATGCTACGTCAGAATGTATAGTTAGCTTCTAGATTTACAAGATACAGAATGAGCTGTATCCTGACCTCACTATGTAAATTTTAAGAGAGTTTCAAATATGTTGCTACATGGGATCTACCCGCTTTCACTTTCCCATGACCCGTGAAGAGGCCATGTGTGCTCTGGTAACCAGGTTTTACAGACGAGGACACTAAAAGTCTGAGGTTTTGAGACTTACTGAAGCTCACACTTAAGGCTCCAAAGTAGCATCAGAATCTGAGGATTTTTACTCTTAGAAAAGGGTTTTCTTTATAAAATCATATTGGCTCTGCACTTTAAAAGAGAAAAAAAAAATACACATTTTGTAGCTCTTCTGGTTGATGAATGTCACCTTACCTACACCGGTGTAAATCCAGGTCACAGTAATTGAGTTATACCAGCTGTGATTAACGTTTGTTGAGAGGACCACCGAGATGTCACAAGCACAGTGACATCTCCGGCACCGTACTGTTTCATGTCCGAGAATATTGTAATTTGGGGAGACAGGTCTTGCCCACAATCAAGAGAGAAGGTGATAAAAAGATTGAAAATTCTTCTCTCTCCTGGGTCCTCTGGACTATCTGTACTCTCTAGCATGTAGAGAGTGAATGAAGTATTTGAAAACCTACCCCAAGGCATTGCTTACGAAAGTGTAATTCCTCCCCCTCTTTACTCTCACCTGCCGCACAGGGAGGCGTCCACGCACTCATATTCTCAAAGCAGTTAGCTGGCTTATTCCTGGGGCCTGATGAGGCGAAACACTCTTGCAGGGAGTGACTTTTCCTTTTCCTCTGCTTCTGGAAGAAATCGGAAGCCAGAGGAATTCAGAAGAAAAAGGCAGCTGACTAAACATGGGGTTTGAGCGTGGTGGATCTTATTATAAAACCTTAGTCCTGTGAGAAAGTGCATGGCATTCTTTCTCTTCTAATGCATTTGCGATTAACTACAATCTGCAAGATGTTTAGAAACTCCAATTGGCTACACGGTTGATGTCACAAAACTAATAATTATTCTATTACAGAATAAATTCTTAGCTGAGGTTTTCCTTGGGCAACTTTTTATTTTGAAATCATTTCAAATTGGTAGAAAAGTTACAAGAATACCACGAGGAACTGCTAGAAATAGTTTACCCAGATTCACCAATTGTTTACATTTTGTCCCAATTCGCCCCCTTTTAGCAAGTATGTTGAGACATCGTTTCCTTTTATCCTTTGACCTCAGAGTAAACTTCTTAAGTGCAGACGCACTCCCTAACATAACCACAGTGCAATAAAGTCAGGAAATTTAACATTGATGCAATTAGCTAAATCACCATCCATAATCAAGTTTCATCTAACCCAATAATGTCTTTTTAAGCATTTTTTTCCTAGTCTGTTATCCAGTCTGCAATTGTGTTTTGCATTTAGTGCCACGCCCTTTTAGATTCCTTTACGCTGCGGTGGTCCCTTAGCCCTCCCTTGTCTTTCTTGACGTTGATATTTTTGAAGAGTACAGGGCAGTTATTTTGAGAATGTCCCTCAATTTTAGTTTGTCTGACTTTCCTCATGATTTAAAAATGCAACTGAAGCATTTTTGTCAGGAATATCACAGACGTGCTGTTGTGTCCCCCTCAACGCATCAGAAGACACATTTTGTTGGTTTGTACGATTATTAGTGATGCCACCTTGGGTTGCTTGCTTACGGTAGTATCCAACAAGTTGCTCCACTGTAAAATTGCAGTTATTCTCTTTGCAAGTAATTTTCCGGGAGATTCTTTGAAACTATGTTAATATCCCTTCGTCATCAAAGTTTTACCTACTTGTTTTGGCATCCACTGGTAATTTCCTAGATCTATTATTCCTTAAAAAATTATTAGTAGGCAGAGCTTTCCCTTCTCCCCCATTTATTTCTTCCTTTTTAAAATCAGAGTAAAGATTCATGGATTTTTATTTTATTCCATGGGTTATAATTCCATTACTTATTTTGATGTTCCAGTACCTCCAGATGTGGCCAATCCAGTCAAATCCTTGACTATGTTAAATTCTTGGACCAACATAAAATGCAGACTCTTCCCATGGCTTGCAATATTTTCCCGATCTGGCCTCTGCTGACCTCGTGTCAAACTTGTCTTTTGGCCCAGTCGCTCCTGGTTCGCTGTATTTCAACCACGCTAGACACCTTTCGGGTCCTCAGCCACATTGAGTTTGTTTTCATCTTAGGCACTTTGCACCTAACTGTTCGCTCTGCTCGAACACACTTTCCTTAATCTTCACTTGTCTGGCTCTTTTTCAGGATTCAGATCTCAGCAAACCAACATCTATTCCAAGAGACGGTCTCTTTCTAGTTTACCTAAAGGTGCTCACCACTTTCCTAGTCATTTTCTGCCGCTTCCAGTGTTTTATTTCCTATATAGCTCTCTTCACTCTCCTAAATTATGTGTTTATTTGTGTGTTTTTTGTCTAACACCCTGCAAGAAATCTGGGACCTTAGCTATACAGTCTTCGTGGTTTCCTTAGCACCTAGAATAATGTCTGCAAATGTGTCCACATGTGCATGCCTAAGTATTTGTGTGTGTGCGTGTGTGTGTGTGTGTGTGTGTCTGTGTAAGGAGGGGATGGGCTGGATAAATATTCACTGGATGAATATATGATCTAATAATTTAGCTTGACATTCTTTATGGTATGCCTTCCTTAGTCCCTGAGAATCCTGAAACACAAAATATGTTTATTATTAATGAATATAAATCAAGATTTCTTTACTTTTCCTTTCTTTTATACTTTTTACTTTGCTTAGCTGTCTAAGCAAATATACAATACTCTTAGTATAATATGCTTACACGTGAAAATGTGTATGTTTATTAATATTTTTTGCACCATTACTCAGAAAAAATATTTTCAATTTGAAATTATGGAAATACTAAACATAAACGGTTTTGTTTACCGTAGGAGATGCCTAGTTAGAGCCATAAAAGAATGCTGGTGTCTCTTTCCAGAGCGGGCTTTAAACTAGGCCAAAGGTTGCTTTACCTGGGGGATTACTCAACACCGCCTCTGCATGGAAATGAAACCGGGGCTTTGTCCCTGGTGCAACATAAATAAGAAAGAATGTGCCATTAGGGAAGGAAACTGGGGACTCTGGAGTGTACTCCTCTCCTCTGTGACACAACACAGCTGTTCACGTCTCATAGGACAGTTGGAAACAAGCTTTTGAGTTTGGCTTTGTGTTTACTTGTTGCTCAATGGCTCTGGGGTGGAGAGAGTGATAGCTCATAATTGGATTTATTTTTGCTCAGCTACAGATTTCTAGTTATGGCACCAAAATATCTAAATATTTACATAAAATAGCCGAAGCGGTCTGTCTCAGGATTTTTCATTTCTTTATTAACCTAAAACTTTCAGGAAAGACTTTGACAACTATTTGAAATGTTGAGCAGCATATTAAAAAATGTCATAGGAATAACTGCACAGTTGATTTTGTTCTAGCAATAGAAACACAGGGGCTGTTGGAAGAGGCAGTTTGCATTTTGTTTGTTTCTGTGTTTGTGTTTAAGGAGCATAGCGGCTACTGATCATGAACCAACAGATGCCCGCAAATCGTTCCCTTGCTTTGATGAGCCCAACAAAAAGGCAACTTATACAATATCTATCATCCACCCCAAAGAATATAAAGCACTTTCAAATATGCCGGTGGCGGTGAGTATTCTTTAAATGTTTTGTTTATGCAGACAGTCTGTTTAAAATATCAGGTAAATTGCCTGATTTACTACGGATAAGAACTCATTGAATACTAAAACTACATGTGCACTCATAGTTTTGTTGGAAGATTGAAATACACTTTGGCAATTTCTTTTTCCTTGAGTCTTAGAAGTCTTTAAACTAAGATATCACAGTCCAATAAAAAAGCCCCTCTGGAGTTTCTAAGCAAGAGAGAATACAAGGGACATATGTCAGCTTCTGCTCTGCATAACTGACAATTCCTGTGTCATGACAAATGACAGTAATGGCAAACTAATGGAATTACAGATTTTAAAATATTTGAGGGCCTACTCGCTATTTAGTTTTCAGTTGAATATAAACCTTGTGTTTTTTTTGTTTGTTTTTTTAAAGATAAAGCTACTGTAAAGAATTATCACAAATACTGGGTTGTAGAAGCCAACTCCAGGGAAGACCATGCCAGTAGATTTTCTGGTCAATGGGAGGTGCTTGTTAAATGTTTAATAAAACCCAAAAAACAAAACAGGTGACAGTAATTTCTGCCTGTATAATTATTAATTAAGACTCTTTCCTCTGTTACTGCTCCTCACCTCCGTAATGGGTCATGTGGTTACCTAGAGTGTCAGCTCAAAGTTGAGGCTTCTCATAATTTAAACATTTGACCTGTAAAAAGGGCAGGCTCGACTTAGGTATAATTGTCATCTACCTAGGACCAGAACGATACTTAGCCCTAAATTATATCTCCCATCTTTCTGATCCACTTTCTGAAATACCATCATCGAAATTAATCTCTTTTGAGGATAAAATGTTTCTTGAAAAAGCAAAAACAAAATAAAGCAGATAAAAGCTTAGGAGTATTAAAATGTACTTTCATCAGCCATCCATACCCCAGTGTGAACTAGTTTTCAACTTGTTTTCTTCTGGTGTCAGGCACCTGAGAAATTAAGCTTTGATTGGAGAAGAAAGAGGAAAGGATATTTAAAGTGTGACACACCCATCCAGGAGATTGGATCAGAGCAGAATGCTGTCAGAATGTCTTGGCACAGATGGGGGCAGTGAAGGCAGGAGAAAGAAGGCAAACCTACTACCCTCCGCTTAAGATCTCCCTTTCAGGCCGGGCGCGGTGGCTCACGCCTGTAATCCCAGCACTCTGGGAGGCCGAGGCGGGCGGATCGAGCTCAGGAGTTCGAGACCAGCCTGAGCAAAAGCCAGACCCCGTCTCTACCATAAATAGAAAGAAATTAGCCAAACAACTAAAAATAGAAAAAATTAGCCGGGCACGGTGGCACATGCCTGTAGTCCCAGCTACTTGGGAGGCTGAGGCAGGAGGATCGCTTGAGCCCAGGACTTTGAGGTTGCTGTGAGCTAGGCTGACACCGTGGCACTCTAGCCCAGGCAAGAGAGTGAG